>BTHU01000016.1:25641681-25909181 GCA_036184795.1 Tokudaia tokunoshimensis
TTTTTCCAACAAAAATCTTCACACTACAGAAGTGAAGATGGTCATTTCTGCATCTCGGTCAGAGAAATTTAGATATTTATTTAGTACTAACCTGTAAAGCAATGGATATGCAATGTATACTTCTCAAATAATGATTACCACAACAAGAGTTAAACTAAACGTTA
The DNA here is from genome assembly GCA_036184795.1 of Tokudaia tokunoshimensis. NCBI lineage: Eukaryota > Metazoa > Chordata > Mammalia > Rodentia > Muridae > Tokudaia > Tokudaia tokunoshimensis. The sequence continues at coordinate 25,641,846 of BTHU01000016.1, forward strand.
AATAGTGTGTCTTTTATACACCTAAATCTTGTTAACCAATTATGAGTGGCAACTGAATAATAACATTGTCTACACTATGGTTAACTTGAGAAACTAAGGCAATGCTACTAAAGTTCACATGATTCAGGAAGTTAGCCTGCTATCATGGTAAACACACTTTTTAATTGCTGCTGTAACCTACTGTGAGAAAAGTTCACTCGCCAAGTAGAAAAACCCTGATTTATTTGTTTAAATTCTATAATCTCAACTTTTCACATTGTCTAAGTAAACCCAAAAACCTAAACAATTTAAAGGGATAAAAATGAGTTATTTCCTACCTTACTTTTCACTAGGAGTTGCTATAAGGGTAGGCAAGGAATGCCATTTTAATCATGTGCCTTGAACATAGAACATAAAAGGGAACAGAGGAGGGGATGAAAGGGACCTACAGAGAGGACTAGAAATGAGCGCTCACATGAACAGACTAACCTTGGACATGTTTTCGTATCCCATAGATCATTGTGGTTCTCAACCTTCCTAATGCTACAGCCTTTTAACACAGTTCTTCATGTTGTGATGACCCCAACAATAAAATTATTTTTTGTTATTTCATGACTGTAATTTTGATTCTGTTATGAATCCTAATGCTTTCTGAGGGTCTTAGGTGACCCACATGTTGGAAAAACACTGACTTAGTTGTCCTAGTTTCAGTTTTAATTTTTCCCTCCCCAAAAATCTCTACATGTTGAGGTTTTCTCTTTTACTGTTTTGACCTCAGTTAATTCTGATTAGTAAAGAAAGATGTGAGCATCCAATAGCTGGGGAGAAGAGGCATAGGCAGAATTTAGGTTTCCCGGGCTAGGAACCATGAGAAAGGGAGAGGAAAGAAGCTGTGCCATGTCTAGAGGAGAATAGGAGCTGCCATGTGCTACGAGCCAAGAGAACATGGCCCAGAGGGCTGCTAAGTTGAGTCAAGAGCAGCCAAGATGGAACTTAGAAATTAGTAAGTAGTAACTCAGAGTTATCGTTAGAAAAGTAGATTCTAACAACATGGAGGTTAGACAGTTGCCTGGCTATTGTGATGCCTAAGGAATATTTAAAGATATAAGGATTGTGTACATCTTCTGAGGTCTTCTTCAATTTCTTTCTTCAGAGACTTGAAGTTCTTGTCATACAGATCTTTCACTTGTTTGGTTAGAGTCACACCAAGATTCTTTATATGGTTTGTGGCTATCATGAAGGGTATCATTTCTCTTATATCTTTCTCAGCCTGCTTATTCTTTGAGTATAGGAAGGCTACTGACTTGCTTGAGTTGATTTTATATCCAGTCACTGCTGAAGTTGTTTATCAGCTGTAGGAGTTCTCTGGTGGAGTTCTTTGGGTCGCTTAAGTATACTATCATATCGTCTGCAAATAGTGATAGTTTGACTTCTTCCTTTCCAATTTGTATCCCTTTGACCTCCTTTTGTTGTCTAATTGCTCTAGCTAGAACTTCAAGTACTATATTGAAAAGATATGGAGAGAGAGGGCAGCCTTGTCTAGTCCCTAATTTTAGTGAGATTGTTTCAAGTTTCTCTCCATTTAGATTGATGTTGGCTACCAGTTTGCTGTATATTGCTTTTACTATGTTTAGATATGGGTCTCGAATTCCCGATCTTTCCAAGACCTTTAGCATAAAAAGATGCTGAATTTTGTCAAATGCTTTCTCCACATCTAATGAAATGACCATGTGGTTTTTTTTCTTTGAGATTGTTTATGTAGTGGATTACATTGATGGACTTCTTTATATGGAACCATCCCTGCATCCCTGGGTCAGGACACATGCTCCACTATGTTCATAGCAGCCTTATTTATAATAGCCAGAAACTGGAAAGAACCCAGATGTCCCTCAAAGGAGGAATGGATTCAGAAGATGTGGTATATTTACACAATGGAATACTACTCTGCAATTAAAAACAATGAATTCATGAAATTCTTAGGCAAATGGTCAGAACTGGAAAATATCATCCTTAGTGAGGTAACCCAATCACAAAAGAACACACATGGTATGCAGTTACTGATAAGGGGATATTAACCCAGAATCTCGGAATACCCTAGACACAATTCGGATATCAATAGATTTCCAAGAAGATGGAAAGAGAGACCACTGGTCCTGGAAAGACTGGATGTAGGGGAATGCCAGGACAGAGAAGCGAGAGGGGGTTGAATGGGGAACAGAGGGAGGGAAGGGGGCTTATGGGACTTTCGGGGAGGGAGAAACTGGGAAAGGGGAAATCATTTGGAATGTAAATAAAAAAACTTAGAAAATAAAAATAAATAAATAAATAAATAAATAAATAATAATAAAAGGATTGTGTGTCTTTCATCCAAAAACATAAATGGTCAAAGGCGGGAAGAAATCCCACCCTGGGATTTTTCATTAAAATACTTTCAATATTCCACTCCTTAGGTCTGAATGGTTAATTGCCTATTCTTGTTTTGTTGACATTCACTCAAGTACCTTTCCGTATTTGCAAGCAGCCTTGGGACATGTGTTTGTCACTCTTCCTTATAAATTTCCAGCATCCGTCAACCATGACAATCATTATTAAGCCCATAAAACCTAGATGCGTATAACTTTGTTAAGGCCTCCAAATCTAGCTTTAAGCAATTAGTACTTAAAGATCTCAGTCTTAATTTTTCTCTATTGACTTATCTCTACAAAAAAATGTTAGTTGCAAAGACTTTATAATTCCGATTTAAAAATACATCTTAAACATATGTTTTCGTCTTTGAGGAGCCTTGGCTTGTATCTGGAATCTGGCTCTGTATAAGATATCTTGAACTTCAAAATACATGAGTTTGTCTAATTTGGATTTAAATTTTTAACTCGTGGTCTTGTTACAATATAAACTCCTTCAGTCTTTTTCTTCAGTGATGATCAAACTCAAATGACCAAACTCAAGTTTTTGATGAGAAACTTTCTAATCAAACACTAAAGTCATTTCCTCCTTCAGGCACTTTTATAAGGGAAAAAATTAGTGAAAAGTAATAAATTTAAATCAGGTATTTAGAGTCTGTTGCTTGCTTTTTTTTTATTATTTTCTAAGTTTTTTTTATTTACATTCCAAATAATTTCCCCTTTCCCGTTTCCTCCCTCCCCGAAAGTCCCATAAGCCCCCTTCCCTCCCTCTTTTCTCCATTCAACCCCCTCTTGTTTCTCTGTCCTGGCGTTCCCCTACATCCAGTTGTTGCTTGCTTTTTAATTGATTTATTCATTTTCTGTTTATAGGTGTTTTGGCTTCATGTGTAACAGAGGAGGCAAGGGGATTGATCCTTTGGAGTCACAAAAGGTTCTGAGCTGCCATGTGGCTTCTGGGAACAAAACCCAGGACTTCTGTAAGAGCAGCCAGTAATCTTAACTGCTGAGCCATATCTCCAGCCTGAGTCTGCTGAATTATATGAGAATAAAGTGCTGAGAATACCTTCCTCCAATTTCCTTATTCAGTCAGGAGAATATTGCCTCAAGAGTTGCATAGGAAACAATCTCATTTCAGAGATGTACTCAGTGATGGAGATCATTAGTCTCATAATATAATAGCACAAAACTATTGGCTGAGGGAGTGCTGTGAGCCAACATCTATGGCTGAGATCAAGCCTGAGCAACCCGTCCCATCTGGAGCTTCAGTCAGTTTCTCTACTACTTCTCAACCTGAATTAAAAAGTTAAGCTGTCTCCAAAGTTGTCCCCCTTTGTGATTTCTTAGTTGTTTCTACTTCCATTTTTAGATCCTGGATGGATTTGCTCAGTTCCTTCACTTGATTGTTTGTATTTTCCTGTATTTCTTTAAGATATTTTTGTGTTTCCTCTTTCAGGATTTCTACCTGTTGACCCCAGTTCTCCTGTATTTCTTTAAGTGATTTTTGTGTTTCCTTTGTAAGGGCTTCTATCCATTGATTCATGTTCTCCTGCATTTCTTTAAGAGATTTATTTACGTCCTTCTTGAAATACTCTAATAGCATCATGAGAAGTGATTTTAAATCCAGATCTTCCCTTTTGGGTGTGATGGGGTATCCAGGACTTGCTGCTGTTGGAGAGTTGGATTCGGATGATGCCATATTGCCTTGATTTCTGTTAGTAACGTTCCTATGTTTGCCTTTTGCCATCTGGTTATCTCTGGTGTTAGTTGGTCCTGCTGTCACTGGCTGGTGCTTGAACCTCCTGTGAGCCTGCAAGGCTATTTCCGCATCCCTGGATGACTGGTTTCCCCTGGCACCGATTGCTGAGGGGCTGCCCTGCTCCTGAGTGTCTTTGGAGGCCTGGTGTTCCTTGCCCCAAGTGATGTTATACTTGGGATATCTCTGTGTATCTGGAGTCTCTGTCTGGTCTATCACCTGAGCAAAGGTGGCAGAGGCTGCTGTGCTCCCTCCAAGCGTGGGTCACTCTGCAGGGCAGATGTCCCACAGCACAGCTGGCACCCAGACGACCACAGAGCTGCCCCACCCTTGGGTGCAGATGGAACCCTAGCAGGCTGTGTCCCAAGCAATGTTATACTTGGGAAATCTCTGTGTACCTGGAGTCTCAGTGTAGTCTATTACCAGAGAAAAAGTGGCTGAGGGGAGGCTGGTGTGCTCTCTTCCGGTGCGGATCCGTCTGCAGGGCAGATGTCCCACAGCAGAGCTGGCGCGCAGATGACCACATAGCTGTCTGTGTTCCAAGCAATGTTATGCTCAGTTATCTCTGCACCTGGAGGCCCCAACTACTCTGTCACCAGATCAAAGATGGAGATATATACAAAGAACTCAAGAAGTTAGACTCCAGAGAGCCAAATAACGCTATTAAAAACTGGGGTACAGAGCTAAACAAAGAATTTTCACCTGGAGAATATCGAATGGTTGAGAAGCACCTAAAGAAATGTTCAATATCCTTAGTCATTAGGGAAATGCAAATCAAAACAACCCTGAAATTCCACCTCACACCAGTCAGAATGGCTAAGATCAAAAACACAGGAGACAGCAGATGTTGGCGAGGATGTGGAGAAAGAGGAACACTCCTCCACTGCTGGTGGGATTGCAAGCTGGTACAACCACTCTGGAAAGCAGTCTGGTGGTTCCTCAGAAAACTGGGCATGACACTCCCGGAGGATCCGGCTATACCACTCCTGGGCATATACCCAGAGGCTTTACCTGCATGCAATAAGGACAAATGCTCCACTATGTTCATAGCAGCCTTATTTATAATAGCCAGAAGCTGGAAAGAACCCAGATGTCCCTCAACAGAGGAATGGATACAGAAGATGTGGTATATTTACACAACGGAATACTACTCTGCAATTGAAAACAACAAATTCATGAAATTCTTAGGCAAATGGTCAGAACTAGAAAATATCATCCTTAGTGAGTTAACCCAATCACAAAAGAACACACGTGGTATGCAGTCACTGATAAGTGGATATTTACCCAGAAGCTCGGGATACCCAAGACACAATTCACATATCAACTGATTCCCAAGAGGAAGGAAGGAGAGGCTCCCGGTCCTGGAAAGACTGGATGTAGCTGTGTAGGGGAATACCAGGACAGAGAAGCGAGAGGGGATTGACTGGGGAACAGGGGGAGGGAAGAGGGCTTATGGGACTTTCGGGAAGGGAGGAACCAGGAAAGGGGAAATCATTTGGAAAGTAAATAAAGAATATAGAAAAAAAAGTTAAGCTGTGAGTTTGAAAATATTTCAATTCCCTCCTTTCTTGGTCTTAAGCAACATTTCTCTCATTTTCTGCACATCTCCAGATCCTTGGAGAACAGTATGAGAATACCAAATTCATTTATTTCATCATTTATTCAGATGAAGGCCTTACTTAAATTCTCTTTGTCTCCCCACTTTGGGACCATAATCAGGTTCTCCTATTGGGCTGCCTCCTCTAGCTTCAATAGGAGAGGATGAGCCTAGTCTTACTGCAACCTGATATGCCAGGGCTGGTTGACATCCATGGAAAACCTCCCCTTTTCTGAATAGAAACAGAGGAGGAGTGGATAGGGAGGGAGATCAGGGGAAAGGACTGGGAAGAGAGGAGGGAACTGTGGTCAAGATGTAATGTAAATTAATTAATTAATTAATCAATTAATAATAAAAACATTCTCTTTGTCTCTTAATTTCATTCCAGGTGACAAGAATCTCATTTTCTAAACGTTTTCCCTCCAAAGGTAGACTTCCTAGATCTCTAGTCTTCTGTATGTTATTGCCTTGCATGATAGACTTTTTTTTTTAATTTAATTTAATTTTATTTTTTTTAATTTACATTCCAAATCACTTCCCCTTTCCCGTTTCCTCCCTCCCCGAAAGTCCCATAAGCCCCCTTCCCTCCCTCTTTTCTCTGTTCAACCCCCTCTCATTACTCTGTCCTGGCGTTCCCCTACATCCAGTCTTTCCAGGACCAGGGGTCTCTCCTTCCATCTTTTTAGAAATCTATTGATATGCTGATTGTGTCTAGGGTATTCTGAGATTCTGGGTCAATATCCCCTTATCAGTGACTTCATACCATGTGTGATCTTTTGTGATTGGGTTACCTCACTAAGGATGATATTTTCAAGTTCTGACCATTTGCCTAGGAATTTCGTGAGTTCATTGTTTTTAATTGCAGAGTAGTATTCCATTGTGTAAATATACCACATCTTCTGAATCCATTCCTCCGTTGAGGGACATCTGGGTTCTTTCCAGCTTCTGGCTATTATAAATAAGGCTGCTATGAATATAGTGGAGCATGTGTCCTTATTGCATGCAGGTAAAGTCTCTGGGTATATGCCCAGGAGTGGTATAGCCGGATCCTCCGGAAGTGTCATGCCCAGTTTTCTGAGGAGTCGCCAGACTGCTTTCCAGAGTGGTTGTACCAGCCTGCAATTCCACCAGCAGTGGAGGAGTGTTCCTCTTTCTCCACATCCTCGCCAACAACTGCTGTCTCCTGTGTTTTTGATCTTAGCCATCCTGACTGGTGTGAGATGGAATCTCAGGGTTGTTTTGATTTGCATTTCCCTAATGACTAAGGATGATGAACATCTCTTTAGGTGCTTCTCAGCCATTAGATATTCTTCAGGTGAGAACTCTTTGTGTAGCTCTGTACCCCATTTTTTAATAGGGTTACTTGCCTCTCTGGAGTTTAACTTCTTGAGTTCTTTGTATATCTTGGATATTAGCCCTCTGTCGGATGTAAGGTTGGTAAAGATCATTTCCCAGTTAGTTGGTTGCCGCTTTGTCTTTTTGACGGTGTCTTTTGCCTTGCAAAAACTTTGTAATTTAATGAGGTCCCATTTGTCTATTCTTGATCTTAGAGTATAAGCTATTGGAGTTCTGTTCAGGAAATTCTCCCCTGTGCCCATATGTTCAAGGTTCTTCCCTAGTTTCCCTTCTATTAGTTTCAGTGTGTCTGGTTTTATGTGGAGATCTTTGATCCACTTAGAATTGAGCTTAGTGCAAGGAGATAAGGATGGGTCAATTTGCATTCTTCTGCATGTTGACCTCCAACTGAGCCAGCACCATTTGTTGAAAAGGCTATCTTTTTTCCACTGGATGGTTTTAGCTCCTTTGTCAAAGATCAAGTGACCATAGGAGTGTGGATTCATTTCTGGGTCTTCAATTCTGTTCCATTGATCTACATGTCTGTTACTGTACCAATACCATGCAGTTTTTAACACTATTGCTCTGTAGTACAGCTTGAGGTCCGGGATACTGATTCCCCCAGAGGTTCTTTTACTCTTGAGAATAGTTTTAGCTATTCTGGGTTTTCTGTTATTCCAGATGAATTTTTGAATTGCTCTTTCTAACTCTATGAAGAATTGAGTTGGGATTTTGATGGGGATTGCATTGAATCTGTGTATTACTTTTGGTAAGATGCTCATTTTTACTACATTAATCCTGCCAATCCATGAGCATGGCAGATTTTTCCATCTTCTGAGGTCTTCTTCAATTTCTTTCTTCAGAGACTTGAAGTTCTTGTCATACAGATCTTTCACTTGTTTGGTTAGCGTCACGCCAAGATACTTAATATGGTTTGTGGCTATCGTAAAGGGTATTATTTCTCTTACTTCTTTCTCAGCCTGCTTATCCTTTGAGTATAGGAAGGCTTCTGACTTGCTTGAGTTGATTTTATATCCGGCCACTTTGCTGAAGTCGTTTATCAGCTGTAGGAGTTCTCTGGTGGAGTTCTTTGGGTCGCTTATGTATACTATCATATCGTCTGCAAATAGTGATAGTTTGACTTCTTCCTTTCCAATTTGTATCCCTTTGACCTCTTTTTCTTGTCTAATTGCTCTAGCTAGAACTTCAAGTACTATATTGAAAAGATATGGAGAGAGAGGGCAGCCTTGTCTAGTCCCTGATTTTAGTGGGATTGCTTCAAGTTTCTCTCCGTTTAGATTGATGCTGGCTACTGGTTTGCTGTAAATTGCTTTTACTATGTTTAGATATGGGCCTTGAATTCCTGATCTTTCCAAGACCTTTAGCATGAAAGGATGCTGAATTTTGTCAAATGCTTTCTCAGCATCTAATGAGATGACCATGTGGTTTTTTTCTTTGAGATTGTTTATGTAGTGGATTACATTGATGGATTTCCTTATATTGAACCATCCCTGCATCCCTGGGATGAAGCCTACTTGATCGTGGTGAATGATCGTTTTGATGTGTTCTTGGATTCGGTTGGCAAGAATTTTATTGAGTATTTTTGCATCGATATTCATAAGAGAGATTGGCCTGAGATTCTCTTTCTTTGTCGGATCTTTGTGTGCTTTTGGTATTAGTGTAATTGTGGCTTCATAGAACGAGTTGGGTAGTGTTCCTTCTGTTTCTATTTTGTGGAACACTTTGAAGAGTATTGGTGTTAGGTCTTCTTTGAAGGTCTGATAGAATTCTGCACTAAAACCATCTGGACCTGTGCTTTTTTTGGTTGGAAGACTTCCAATGACAACTTCTATTTCTTCAGGGGTTATAGGACGGTTTAGATGGTCTATTTGATCCTGATTTAATTTTGGTACTTGGTATTTGTCAAGGAAATTGTCCATTTCCTCAAGATTTTCTAGTTGTGTTGAATACAGGTTTTTGTAGTAGGATCTGATGATTTTTTGAATTTCCTCAGTTTCTGTTGTTATCTCTCCCTTTTCGTTTCTGATTTTATTAATTTGGATACTATCTCTGTGCCCTCTGGTTAGTCTGGCTAAGGGCTTATCTATCTTGTTGATTTTCTCAAAGAACCAATTCCTCGTTTTGTTGATTCTTTGTATGGTTTTATTTGTTTCTACTTGATTGATTTCAGCCCTGAGTTTGATGATTTCCTGCCTTCTACTCCTCTTTGGTGTATTTGCTTCTTTTTGTTCCAGGGCTTTCAGGTGTGCCATTAAGCTGTTAGTGTATGCTGTCTCCCGTTTCTTTTTGGCGGCACTCAGGGCTATGAATTTTCCTCTTAGCACTGCTTTCATTGTGTCCCATAAGTTAGGGTATGTTGTGCCTTCATTTTCATTAACTTTCAAAAAGTCTTTGATTTCTTTCTTTATTTCCACCTTGACCAAGTTATCATTGAGTAGAGCATTGTTCAGCCTCCATGTGTACGTGGGTTTTCTTTTGTTTTTGTTGCCATTGAAGACCACCCTTATTCCATAGTGATCTGATAGGAGGCATGGGATTATTTCTATCTTCTTGTATCTGTTGAGGTCTGATTTGTGACCAATTATATGGTCAATTTTGGAGAAGGTACCATGAGGAGCTGAGAAGAAGGTGTATTCTTTAGCTCTAGGATGAAATGTTCTATATATATCAGTTAGTTCCATTTGGTCCAAGGCTTCAATTAGATTCACTGTGTCCCTGTTTAGTTTCTGCTTTCCTGAACGATCCATTTCAGAGAGCGGGGTGTTGAAGTCACCCACTATTATTGTGTGCGGTGCGATGTGTGCTTTGAGTTTTAGTAAAGTTTCTTTTACGAATGAGGGTGCCCTTGCATTTGGAGCATAGATATTCAGGATTGAGAGTTCTTGATGGTGGATTTTTCCCTTGATCAGTATGTAGTGTCCTTCTGTGTCTTTTTTGATGACTTTAGGTTGAAAATCAATTTTATCCGATATTAGGATGGCTACTCCACCTCGTTTCTTGGGGCCATTTGCTTGTAAAATTGTTTTCCAGCCTTTTACTCTGAGGTAGTGTTTGTCTTTGACACTGAGGTGCGTTTCCTGCATGCAGCAAAATGCTGGGTCCTGTTTACGTATCCAGTCTGCTAGTCTATGTCTTTTAATTGGGGAATTGAGACCGTTGATATTAAGAGAGATTAAGGCATAGTGATTATTGCCATCTGCCATTCTTGACGCTATCTTTATGTTTGAGTGGTTATCTACTTTTGGGTTTGATTCAAGAAGGTTATTATCTCATTTTTTCCAGGGTGTTGTTTCTCTCCCTGTATTGGAGGTTTCCACCTATTATCCGTTGCAGGGCTGGATTTGTGGAAAGATATTGTGAAAATTTGGTTTTATCATGGAATATCTTGGTCTCTCCATCTATGGTGATTGAGAGTTTTGCTGGGTATAGTAGTCTAGGCTGGCATTTGTGCTGTCTTAGTGTCTGCATGAGATCTGCCCAGGATCTTCTGGCTTTCATAGTCTCTGGTGAGAAGTCTGATGTGATTCGGATAGGTCTTCCTTTGTATGTTACTTGGCCCTTTTCTCTTACTGCATTTAGTATTCTTTCTTTGTTTAGAACATTCGGTGTTTTGATTATTATGTGACGGGAGGTATTTCTGTTCTGGTCCAGTCTGTTTGGAGTTCTGTAGGCTTCTTGTACGTTCATCGGCATCTCTCTCTTTAAGTTAGGGAAGTTTTCCTCCATAATTTTGTTGAAGATGTTTACTGGCCCTTTAAGTTGCAAATCTTCACTCTCATCTATACCTATAATCCTTAGGTTTGGTCTTCTCATTGTGTCCTGGATTTCCTGGATGTTTTGGGTTACGCGTTTTTTGCATTTTGCATTTTCTTTGACTGTTGAGTCGATGCTTTCTATGGAATCTTCAGCACCTGAGATTCTTTCTTCCATCTCTTGTATTCTATTGTTGATGTTTGCATCTATGACTCCTGATTTCTTCCCAAGGTTTTCTATCTCCAAAGTTGTCTCCCTTTGTGATTTCTTAGTTGTTTCTACTTCCTTTTTTAGTTCCTGGATGGATTTGCTGAGATCCTTCACTTGTTTGTTTGTATTTTCCTGTATTTCTTTAAGGTATTTTTGCATTACCTCTTTCAGGATTTCTTCCTGATGACCCACATTCTCCTGCATTTCTCTGAGCGATTTTTGTGTTTCCTCCTCATGGGATTCCATCTGTTGATCCATCGTCTCCTGCATTTCTTTAAGCAGTTCTCGTGTTTCCTTTGTAAGGGCATCTAACCGTTGATTCATTTCTTTAAGCAATTTTTGTGTTGCCTCCTTATGGGCATCCGTCTGTTGACCCATATTCTTCTGCATTTCTTTATGCAAATTTCATGATTCCTTTGTGAGTGCATCTACCCGTTGATTCATCTCGTTAAGCGATTTTTGTGTTGTCTCCTTGTGCGCCTCCATCTTTTGATCCATGTTCTCCCGCATTTCTCTAAGCGATTTTTGTGTTTCCTTTGTAAGGGCTTCTAACCGTTGATTCATGGTCTCCTGTAACTCTTTATGAGATTTATTTGTGTCCTTCTTGTGATCCTCTAATAGCATCATGAGAAGTGATTTTAAATCCAGATCTTGTCTTTCGGGTGTGGTGGGGTATCCAGGACTTGCTGCTGTTGGAGAGTTGGGTTCGGATGGTCCCACATTACTTTGATTACTGTTAGTAACATTCCTACGTTTGCCTTTTGCCATCTGGATACCTCTGGTGTTAGTTGGTCCTGCTGCCACTGGCTGTTGGTTGGACCTCCTGTGAGCCTGCAAAGCTATTTCTGCCCCCCCTGGATTACCAAGATTCCCCTGGCACCGATTTCTGGGGCCTGCCTGCTCCTGAGTGACTTTGGAGCCCTAATGTGCTTTGCCCCAAGTGATCTTATATTGGGGAGGCCTTGCACATCTAAAGGCTCAGCCTAGTGGATTCCTGGAGCAGAGGTCACCAAAGGGAGGCTGGCAGGCTCCTGCCCTGTGCAGGGGTGTGTGATCTCTCCTGGGGGGGGGAGGGGGCGTCCCTCTGCCAGGCAGAAGTCCCACAGCAGATCTGGCGCGCTGGTCACTGCAGATCAGCCCAGCACCTGGGAGCAGGTTACACACAAGCTGCCTGAACCCGAAGCGATATTATGCCTGTCTGTCTCTGAGCCTGGCGGTCCCAACTACCTGGTCACTGGAGCAAAGATGGCGGAGGGCACTCTCCGTGGCGCTGCTCACCCTGTGGTCACGATGGCCCGCCGATCTGGCACCCAGACGACCACAGCGCCAACCCGCCCTCGGGCACAGAAGGAAGCCCCAACAGGCCGTGTCCCAAGTGATGTTATATTGGGGGGAGAGCCTGGGTACCGGTCTCTCCAGCGCAGTCCGCGGGAACAGAGGTCGAGGAAGGGAAGCTGGCAGGCTCCCTCCCTGCGCGGGGTCCCTCCACCAGGCAGAAGGTCCCACCGCGGAACTGGCGCGCTGGTTACTGCAGATCAGCCCAGCACCTGGGAGCAGGTTACACACAAGCTGCCTGAAACCGAAGCGATATTATACCTGTCTGTCTCTGAGCCTGGCGGTCCCAACTCGATAGACTTTTTTTTAAACAGTATAGTTCCTTTATTTCTTTTTGCACATTAGCCACGAATTTCATATGGTATCGTATCTAGCAGCTCAGTTTCCTTCCCATTAGTCCTCACAAGATATGCTTCTCCAGATGGAGCAGGCTGGTCCTCCAGCTGAACCCAGGTGCCCTTCTCTGTGGCTTCCTTCACAAGTTTCAGGAAGCTTCCTTGGTTCTTATAGTGCACGGTGTGCTCGGTCCACATGTTAAGCACATTAATTATCTTGCCAAGAATTTTGACCTTAAGTTGATAGTTTACAGTGATGTCCGTAGCATGATGGGTGACACTGTAGACACTTCTGGTTTTGCTGTGGTATTCCACAGTGTGAATTTTCTCGATCTCTACAATCTCACCCCTCTTGTAGATTAACATGTATATGGCCAAAGGAACTATTCCATGTCCTAAAATGCCTAGAGAATATATTGTGAATGCAACCCCCACCCACTCCCAGTTTCCATTTGTGTTTGTCATTTTGGTGAGTTATTGAAACTCGCCTATTTAAACTCATAGTATGCAATTTACCACTAAATGTGTTGGTAATGTGCTTCATAGTTATTTGTTCTTTTATTTTAATGTGTTTTAAAGTAACCGACATATTTTGATTGGACATTCTTAGTTATTTTCAGAGATCCTAATCTGTTTTGGTAGTTAACCCACCCTGTGCTCCCAACAGTTCACACACATGTTCCTGCCCAAGAGCTATATGGATTTGAGAATGACAGACAGACAGACAGACAGAGACAGAGAGAGAGATAGACACACACACACACACACACACACACATACACACACACACACACACACACACACACACACAAGCCAGTTAATTTTTATATGCCTTGGCTAGTTCAAAGTCTAGATATTTCTAATACTGTGGCTATCAAACACATCCCTCTGGTATTCTAAGCTAACATCCTTAAAATGTATATTCCATCTCTGCCACTCCAGACCTAATCTGGGAAGTGGCCACTAGGGCCACTTACGGGAAGGAATTATAATATGGCTGGTCCATCCTATGCCGCTCTCATGGCAATTCTCCTCTTCCTCCTCTCTCCCTCCCAAGCCCAGGAATCCACAAAGTCCAGCCTTTGTCTGTCATGCCCAGTCATTGGCTGCTGGCATCTTTATTTACCAATTGGAGCCAACTGGGGGGCAGGCTCCCTCAGTGATTTCCGTGTAAGCACCAAAATTAACATTATAACACAAGCAGCATTTGGCCAAACCCACTTCAGATCTGGGCTTCAAATCCCCTCTCCCAGCTGCATACTAAACAACAAGCCATCTTCTTAGTCCTGGAGTCCTGTTAATTCCTGGCAGTGGGGTCACTGTCATTTTAAATTTGAGAAAAAAAAATGAGACTATTTGACTATCTTGTGATATCATCTGTTCTAGTTCAAAATTTTTCTTTACCTTGTGAGTGAATGCCTTGTTTTTGCTAAAAGTATCTTTTTAACCTGTGACCCAAAGAACTAAGAATATGCACAAAGATTTTAATTGGTTGACAATAAATTGGCTTAAACATCAGTTTTCACACAGAGTCTTTTACAGACCACTTCAGATCTATTGAACTATTATACATAGGCTCGATTATTGTGGATCATCAGTTTATGAATATTTTTAGCTGAAAAAACATTTATATATTCCCCAAGCTCTAGAACTCTAGTGCCTTTTCCGACTATAGGATATTTTTATAACAAGAGTTGTTGTCTAAGTGTTATGGCGTGTCAAATGCCAGGCTGGGGAAGCATCTGTTTCTCCTCAGATGATTTCTGTTGCCATCTATCTTCACATGCCTTACTTGAGAGTTTTAATTTGTAGGTGTGAGCGGAATGGAAGACTCCGATTCGATTCCCATGCCATCTTGAATGTTTCTCTGATGAAATTTCAGATTCGTTATGAATTATTCTGCTCAGTCACAACTGCTCACCTTCCAGTCTGTTGGCAGCAACTCTGAGGGAAGATTTATTCTCCAGTGTTGGCGTTTCTTCAAAGACTGAGGAATTTTTCTGAGGTATTGAAATTGGAGAGGATGGCCCCATAGAGACCCTCCTCAGTGGAGCCAAAGTGAGCAGACCATGCAGAGACTGAGAGTTAATGAAGAAATTCCCTGCTCACCTGTGCTTAAATGGAGCTACTTTGCAGGAACAGGCTCTGTGGCCTCTCTGGATCTATAGTAAATGTAGCCTTCTATGTTCAAGGGACTATCTCCATTATTGAGAAATATGTCCCGAGGCTGAGGGGAGCAGCTACTTGGTTCTTTTCTCCCTCAGCTGCCTCTGGCTGGACCCAAGAAGTGGGAAGAAACCAAGCAACCATTTCTACATTAACAGCTCCCTAATGATATACAAGGCACAACATGTATAACTGCATATAGCTGCTCTGTAGAATGCTTTCCGTAAAACGAAGAGTAAGAGCTCTTTTCGGCCTTCATTTGCCATTTAGGTCAGACCCAACATTCCATGAAGGCTAATAAATGTTCAAAACCATGACTCTAGCTAAAGAAACTTTCATATCTTTTTAACTCACTGGAAAGCAATATCGGGAAACTAGAATCACTTTCTTTTTGAACTACACTCTCTTGTATAAAAATTCATCTCAGAGGCCAAGAAAGAAAAAGAAAATAATTGATAATGGTTTTGGAGATGTAACTATGAATGTAAAGATTAATCAAATTAATTTTGAAAATCTACTCAATTAGAATCATTGTTTTCATTCCTTTCCAAAACAAATCGTCATTATTAAGTACTAGAATGTGTGAGTGTTAACTCCAGATTTAAATTTTGTCTTGAAGAATTTAAATTAGCTTACACTTCCTGCCAAGCTATGAATTCTCAAGGAGGATAAAGGGAAGCAAATGAAATTTAAAAGTTTCTAAATGTGCACATGTATTGCCTCCAGGACCACATCAGAGAGTCAGCCTGAGGCTATAAGCAATCATGGCTGAATTGGATTTTGAAAAGGCTCTCCATTCTGTCAGTTTGACAGGGCTGCTCATATCTGTAATTACAGAATTTGGGACGCTGAGGCAAGAGGGTTGTCTGGAATTTGACACCATCATGGCATAGTCAGTTCCATGCTACTCTGGGCCACAGAGTGAGAAACAGTCTAAAAAGCAAACAAACAGAAAAACTAAGTAAGATAACATTTTTGAAAAATGCCTACATTGTTCTATTTACCTTTTTATATTTTTCTACGTTACAGTTTTGGGAAAAAGAGTTCATTATGAAAGAAGCACCACTGATACCTTTTAGAGGAAGCTGCAAGACACATCAGGATGATGCCCTGTAGTGGAAATGTTAAAGACCACTGAACGCTGCTTAGGAGATGATCTTACAGGATAGGAAGGTCTCAGACATCCACAGAACAAACAATCATCCTGGTGCTTTCCCAGTAAGAGAGAAGGAAAGGGCATGCCTAAGAGAGGTATGGAGCATTATTTATTTATTTAAGTTCCTAAGTGACTTTTAAATCTACCCTACCCTTTAAAAGAAAACCTTTTGAGAAGATGTAAATGAGGCACACGACCTCTGATTTGAAACCCATTTATAAATGATCAAAAACACCAGGGAAGCCACTCCCATAATACAGAAGCAATTTGGCTGCTAAAGAAGACCTAACACCACCAATAGGCACGCTAATGCGAAAGGCAGGATCTCATGGGGGCACCAAGCCTAGACAAAGAACTGCAGGCAACTAAGAACCTGTGGGTGATGTAGTTTCTTCCAGAGACTAACCCCGCATTGTTTTCCAACATGTCCTTGTCAGCCTTAAAATCATATACATATGAGCAACACTAAATGGATTCAATGGGTTTTATGTGTGTGTGTGTGTGTGTGTGTGTGTGTGTGTGTGTAAAACAACAACAATAAAGAAAAAGAGACTGTGGATTTGAGAAGGAGTAAGGAGGGGCTGGGGGAAGGAAAGGGAATGGGGAAATGATGTAATAATATCTTAATTTTATTAAAAACCTTCCATGCATATGGCTTGGTAGCTATTCTAAACGTGAAAGATTGCCATGTCTTCTACCCTTCAATTAGTAGAAACGCATATGCCTTTGAAGGAACTTATTCTGGCAACTGGAAAGACTGACCACGTGAAGACCAGTACTCTGCCGCATCTGACTTTGTACCATCTGCTCTCCTTTCTGTCTTTGTTATCCCCATAGCAGCCATCATTCTACTGTGTTTTCCATTCATTACTTGTTGTCTAAATATGTGGGTACACATAAATAAGAAAAGGACACATTTTCCCCTACTTTTTCTCTCTCCCCACCTCTCAGGTTTTAACCATTCCATCCATTCCTTTAACTCTACATTTAAAAGAGTAAAAGATGCATAAAAGTCACTTGAAGCACAATGAATAAGTGGATACCTACGTTTCAGTGATTTCTACTAGTGTGTAATCATTTGTTTGACTTTATTTATATATTTATTTACTTTTGAGACAAGGTCTATACATATCTCTGGCTGGTCTGGAACTCACTATGTAGACTAGGCTAGCTTCCTAGAGATCCACCTGCTTCTGCCTTTTAAGTTCTGGCATTAAGGCTGTGTGCCATTTATTCTATTTCATTGACATTTATTATACATTCAGGAAGAAATAGAATATAGCTAAGGTGATTCATATTTTATGCAATTCTGAATTATTAAGCAAATGTAATGAATATTTAGAAGTTATCTTTATTATTTAAAATGTCTTTTGTTTTATTGAACAGTATTTAGCTTTTCATTTTTTTCTTTCTTTCTTTTTTTTCTTAATTTTTTGCCTAAGCTCTAAGTGAAGGAACTTAATTGAACACAGCAGAATTTGGGTTGCCTTAATATTTTGCTTTATTTACTTGTTCTGCAGAGACAGGCAATCCATTATCAAGGCAGAGACACTCTGCAATGCTGAACTATAGATGATCAAATACATTTATTTTTGCCCATAAGAAACTAAGTAATATTTTGTAAAGTACAAAGTCCTATAATTAAAAATTTACAAGGAGAAACATCTCTCTTTCATTTTGCCTGGCACCATTCCCATAATCAAGATTTATTTGTAATTAAGTTTAATTTTACTTCTCATGTTTAGAAGGTAAATTTCATAGAGATACAGAATAAACATAATTAAGAATACTTAAGTATTAACAACCTATGGAAAGTTAAAGCAAACACAAATCTCTGTTTACTTGTTAAACATTCATAAGAATGTTATCATCAGCATTCTAGAAAAGCCTTTGTCCTTTCCCTGTCCTTCCCAACTCCAGCGAGAAATATTATCCTTACTATTGTTAGAAGACCACAAGAACTTGCTAATAAAAGATTCTAGTGCTGAAGACATTGCACATTTTCATCCTAAGACATGGAAAAACTAAGGTGGTCCTTGCTGATTGGCTTTCCTAGTGTTGGAAGATGCTATGTAGAGTGCTGGGGGACAGAAGGAAGGCATCAATAGTCCTTCCCAGCTCTGACCCCTGTGAACTAATAATGACTAGAAAGGATAAATGGGCACATGGGCAATAGTGGCATGGATATTATAATGGTAACTGACCATTTTCTCATTGTATTTAAGGCCATATTCATAAAAGCATCTATTCTTCTGCATATCAGTATTGTAAATCTGTCAAGAATCAATGTTGGGGAGCCCATAGACCCTGGAGGTTAACTTAACTACTGTTATATAGCACCAGACTACTTCTAAACCTGTATTTGTGTGCATATAGTATAATGTACAGTGGATAGTGCTTAATGCAGAAATTCATAACTGGTCAAAGTGCAGAGACTACTCTAGGGAGGAGTTCAACCACATATAGGACATCTATGTCACACACACACACACACACACAGAGAAAGACTCGTGTACCAGAGAGGAAGAAAAGACTTAAAGAGTGTAAGAGCCAGAGCAGAGGTAAGGAAAGATTAGATCTTCTAGGCATGACAGGTCAACTATACTCTTGAATTCTCTTCAGCTGGGGTTGCCTATACAAGATTGAACCAGTTACTGTACCAGTAGAGAAGAGGGGCTCTGCAACCATCACCCCAGCTGAAAAGCTACTGGCATCTGTGGCTTCTGAGGGAGGGCAGGCAGTTTTCTTCAAGGATGTGGCCCCTGTGAGGTTGGCCATAATCCTCACAGACTCCACATCCAACAGTGACTGAGAGGTACAAACTGAATTTCGTTTGTTTTGTATTGTTGTTTTTTTAATAGGACATAAAGTTTGGAGGTGGTTGAAAGCAGGATACACACACACACACACACACACACACACACACATACACACATACATATATAGAGAGAGCGTTAGATCGAGGGAGGAATGGGGAGTGAATATGATTAAAATATACTGACAAATGTATGAAAATTTCAAGAAATTAATAAAATATTATATTAATATAAAAATACAAATTGCAAAAGTGTATTTATATATTGTATGCATTCCCCATGCACATGTGTGTATGGTTGGGATATATCATGCTATGATACAGTTATGAAGGTCAGAAGATAACGTACAGGACTGGGTTTTCTCCACCACGTAGGGTCTAAGGATTGGACTTGGGTTATCAGTTCTAGCAGAAGTACCTTTCTCCATGGTACAACCTCATCCTTTATCCTAATATACTGATGTCATTTCCTTTGAATATAGACCCAGTTCTGAGGTTGTCAGATCACATTGTAGTTCTATTTTTAATTTTTTGAGGAACCTCTATATGTGTTTCCATAATTGTTATGCTGGCTTGCACTGCCACAAGCTGCCACCAGCACTGGCAAAGTATTTCTAATTGCTACATTCTCAGCAGCCCTTAGGAGTGTGGAACTTCCTAAATTTTGTCAATATGCTAAGTATGATTGGTATCTCCATGTAGTGTTCACTTCTGTGCCCCTCATGTCTAATGAAATTCTTATGCGTTTAAAATAATTCTCTACTCTAAAACAATGATATTGTTCTATGCTATGATTGAAATCCTTCGCTTTGATTTTCTCACATTTTAATCTGTGGCACATCTATTTATTATACTGAAAATGGTGTGAGGTAAAGAAACACAAAATTAAACCTTTCCGAAAGAAAAAGACTGCATTTAGAAAGGGTTTGTTCAGATTTTCTATTTATCATTGCTAAGAATGTGAATGATTTAGAATTTCTATGAAATTAGGAGTTTATATATTCACCACTTATATTTTGTTACAAATCTATGCATTGAAACCATAAGAACTGTAATAATTTCCCCCTTGTATGGCTCCTAATATAAATTAATAGTGATCTTTTTGTGAGCACTGCATTGTCACGTGTATTTCTTTTTTCTTTAAAGTTTTTCCCCTTTATTGAAATATTCTTTCTCCTTCAGTATATCCTGATTATAACCCCCTTCCCTACTCTCAGTTCCTCCCCACCTCTCCTCCCCTTAGAATCCAGTCACTTTCTGTTTCTCAGAAAAGAACAGGCTTCAAAGAGATAACAACAAAACTTAGCAAAATAAAATATAATAAGAAAAGAAACCTCAAAGGCTATCACATCAGCACTGGGCAAGGCTAATCAACAGAAGAAAACGAGCCCAAGAGAAGGCAGAATAGTTAGACATCCACTCATTTGCACACTCAGGAGACCCATTAAAATACTAAAAAGGAAGCTTACGGAGGACCATGTGCAGAGCCATGCAAGTCCTGTGTTTGTTGCTTTCTCTGTGAGCTCATTTGAGCCTTGGCCAGTTGATATAGAGGGACTTGTTCTCCTGAGGTCCTCCATCCCCTCTGGCTCTGACACTCTTTCTGTCTCCCTTCCACAGAGTACCCTGAGTTCTGATGGACCAAGTATATTTCTAAGACACGAATACAACCATTTTAACGTAAGCATTAGGAAAATGCACTCTCTCCTTGATATTTTACATATGTAATAATTGGAAAGCTCCCAAAGAAAAACTTTTTTATTATTACACTTATTTAAAAGAAGAAGAGGGCTGGAGAGATGGCTCAGTGATTAAGAGCACTGACTGCTCTTCCAAAGGCCCTGAGTTCAAATCCTAGCAACCACATAGTGGCTCGCAACCATCCGTAATGAGATCTGATGCCCTCTTCTGGAGTGTCTGAAGACAGCTGCAGTGTACTTATATATAATAAATAAGTAAATCTTTAAAAATATATATAAAATGTTTAAAAAAAGAAGAAATCTAGAAATAGATTCTTTTAATTAAGAATGTAATTGTCAATTTTTTGAGATTATAATATTATTACATCATTTGTCCCTTTCTTCCCTTCAAATACTCCCATATACACATCCTTGATTTCATTAAAATTTATGACATTTTTCACTAATTTTTGTCACACACATGTATATATACACATACATATTCTTAAATATAACCTAAATATGTTACTAAATAAGATAATAAGTATAAATATAGTACGTTACTGATATGTATCTTTTCAGGGCTGGTCACGGTATTAGATAATCAACTGCTATTCTCTTTCCTGGGAACGACTATATTCCTTTACTTTACAGAGCAAACTTTGTCGTCTCTTTTCACACTTTTTCTTTCGTTGCCCACATCTCACTCTCTCTTGCCAGGTAACAATGTAATCTCTGCTCCCACTTGTTCAGACCATAGCATTGGGTGAATCAGCACTGTGGGTTTAGAAGTATTCCTGGAAGCCATTCTTACAACTGAAGGCTAGCAGTAACTAAATATAAAAATGACTAGGATCCACATGGGTGCAACCAGGAACTAACAAAAAAAAGTCACCTCAACTCAACTTCTCCTCTCTCGAATCCCTCAAATGTCCTCAACTCTTGCAACATCTGCCAGCATAGTGGCTAAATGATGGAATTAAATTTAGCAATATATGAGTCTTAACTGACAATGACTAAATGATCTCACTTAACGCAGTTTGTTAACACATGCAAACACAGTATTAGGAGGTCTTCAACGATCCTACCAACTTCACGGTAAATATGCCTCAAATGATATTTTTATAATAAGATATCCTGTGTTCACAGACTGCTGTCCTTCCTTGGATATGAATGGCTTACAGTTTACATTTCATAAAATTAGATTTCCTTGCCTTGTTGCACACAGATAGGTGAAGGGTTTTAAACTCAGATTATGCTGTATTAGGTCTTCTACTTCATATGCTTGTTATATACCTCCATATACCATAAAATGTAAAAGTTCAGCTAGCTATAAAAGAACCCCTATCAAATGGTGTTGAGCATCTCTCTTTTTCCTTTTAAAGATCTACTTATTTTTATGAGTATAAGTGTTTTGCTTGCATGTATATGTATGTAGGTTCTTAGTGGTCACTGTGGCCAGGAAACGGTGCTAGATTGTATGAAAAAAATTCAGTTATAAGAAACCTAATATGGTTTTGGGAACTGAATTTGGATCCTTTGCAAGAGAGGAGTCCTCTCTCCTGCTCCTCAGTATTTATTCTTAATTTTATTAGTAGTTTTGTATATTTTCATTAATATATGATACATTTCAGAACTTTAATTGCCCAATATTTGTTGTTAATATATAAATGTTAAATAATACTCACTTAATAATTTTCCTAAAGTTTTTTAAAAATGACAATGTATCTATAAATATAATCAAAGGTTTACTTTTAAAATTATATACATATATATTTTAAACTAGTCCTTTCACCACTCTGATAGTTATAATGAAGATGTCTGTATGTGCTTTTTTACTAATTTGGTTTTGGTTTACTTTTTTTTTTTTTGCAGAGGTCTCATTTACAAGATGAAAAAAATTGGTGATAGTGAGATTTTGGGTTTTATCTCAAAATATGCCACTGATATTGCCAATTTAGTCCCTTTTATAGATACTCTAACTTGAAGAACATTTTTCTGCTATTTCTAAAGCTATGATTGTGAACTGCTGAATGTTGATAAATGTTTTCTTACATCTGTTGCCACGATATAATTTCCATCTTCTAATGTTTTAATGTGGAATATTATTCAGATTGATTTTCATTAATTCTTGAGATTAACATAATTTAATTATATGTATTAATTCTTTTATATAGTCATAATTCTTTCTATTTTTTAAAAACTGTTGCCAAGATTAGTTTATAAAATTATGCATAATTCATTTTAGAATTAATATACTGTTATTTTAAAAGACTTTTTTTTGGCATAAAGGTGGTTTATTTGGGGGAAAGGAGGGGAGTGAGGACCTGGAGAAGGGGTAGAAGCAGACAGATTGGAGCAGAGCCATGAGGGCAAAGAAGTGGGAGACTGAGAAGGACAGAAAGGGGGAGAGAGCTTGACAGACTGACTGGGAACACACAGGAAGAGAGAGAGAGAGAGATGGGATGACAGATGGGGACAGGTGATGACTTAAGTAAGCCCTTGCTAGGAGTATGGGGAAGACTTTGTAAAGTGATTAAAAAACAAACAACAACAATAGTAGCAGCAACAACAACAACCACCACCTCCTGAGAAAGAAAAACTTACTGGTAAAAGCATTGTGTTTTGGATCTTTAGTTAATGGGAGTTTCTTTTCTTGCTGATTTAAAAATATTTGTGAAGGAATTATTTAGATTATAAATTTTGTGTCACTTTTGGCAAGTTATAGCAAACCTTTGATAGGACCATGTTTAGGCTCTATGATCCACATTAGAGAAGGGACAATTAACACCACAATTCCATGTCATTTTGTATTGATTGTTTTTTCTCACTCTGCAGCAAAATACCTGACCAGGAGCAATTTGAGGAAGGAATGGTTTATTATGACTCCTATCTGGCCAGCAAAGGCATGGTGACAGGAATAGGAGGCAGCTGGTCATGTTACATCTGCAGGTAACCAAAAGGAATGAGTGATGAGGGGAATGCTAGCTCCTCCCCATCCCCGTGCTAGCTATGCCAGCACATGGTATGTGTCCTCAAGCAGTAAGATGGGTTTTCCTACCACAGTTAACTTAACCTAGATAACACCTCACGTTCTGCCCCAGGGGCTTGCACCATAAGTGGTTCTAGATCTTGCCAAATTGGCAATGAATATTAACTATCACACAACTCATAACTGACAGAATGGATAAGAGAAAACAGATGCCTGTGAGGATGTGATGCAAAGGGAACTCTTATACAGTGAAAAAAATGTGAAGCATTCATTACAGGAAAGCACACGGAGGTGTCTTTAAAAGGAGAGGTGTCTTTAAAAGGTCAAAACTGTAAGAGACTGAAAAAAAATCACTGAAGGAAGACCCCAGACTCAGATAGTATGCAAAGACAGAGAGTGTTTATTCTGCAGAAAAAAACCGGCATGCAGGGGTCAACCATTTTTCGAAATGGCAACCCCAGACACAGGCATGCAGGCCTTCTTATTGGGACCAGGGGAACTTTCTAGAAGGAGTAGCTAAACTAAAATTTCATTGGTAGATGTTAGGGGGGTCACAAGTGGTCAGTGGTCTTCATTCCTATGTCATGAATGTTTAACCATAGTATGAGATAGGGCTGCCCAGCACAGACAGCCCATTCCTAAATAAGATATTTCTCTATTCTTGTTGTTATCTCTAGGCTCTTCTTGGTGGGGGAGTTAATGACCTTGTTTCTGGGTTTTCTATTCTGTTCCTCGAGCTGGTGCTGTATGGCCTCCTTTGTGAAATCAGGTCTGGTCCTTAAATGGAGACAAGTGGGGTTTATGTCAGTCTTTCAAAGACAAAATTATCAAATGATCCAGAAATTCCATCACTGGGTACATAACAAAGGGCAAAAACATTAACATGTTGGAGAAAGATATATGTACTCCCAAGTTAGATGCAGCAAAAACAATAACCAAGACAAAGAATCATCTTATATAGACAACTAGAAAAATAAATGGAATATTATTTAGGTTTGAGAATTAAGGAAATCCCCTTGCTTAATGACAACACACACCTAAAGGGCAAGTGATGTAAGCTAGGCACTGAAAGACACATCTTACATGACTGAGTGATATATATATCACTCAAAAAGATTCAACTCAAAAAGACCAGTAGAATGTGGGAGAGGGTTAGTGCTTAAATAATATTTTTAGTATTGAAAATCATCAAGAGTATTATTTTAAGGGTCCTCAACACATACACACACACACACAACCCCGGATGTCAGTTAGTACACACACTAATTAAATTTACTTAACTAATGCACTATGAATGCATATTTAAAGAGCTCAGAGTATACATGATAATAGCAAATATATTTTAAGCTCCTCTAGCCTCATATTAATCTAGTGGGAAATTACATGTATATTTTCTCATACACAATTTAAAATACTGTGTAATCTATTATTGTTTTTTCTTTGGAACATACATTTAGATGATGGTCCTTAATTTTCAAACATATCATATTCCTTAATTTTCAAACATATCATATTCCTTAATTTTCTGCATTGTTATCATTTTCTAACATACTTGCTTTGTGATCAGGAAATCCTGACCTATAATATTTTAATTATTCAAATGTCTTTTTTTCTTTTTTTTCTTCTTTTTTATTAGATATATTCTTTATTTACGTTTCAAATGATTTCCCCTTTCCTGGTTTCCCCCTCCCAGAAAGTCTCATAAGCCCTCTTTCGTCCCCCTGTTCCCCAATCAACCCCCTCCTGCTTCCCTGTCTTGGTATTCCCCTACACTGCAGCATTGAGCTTTTCCAGGACCAGGGGCCTCTCATTCCTTCTTCGTGGGCATCATTTGATATGTGAATTGTGTCTTGGGCATTCCGAGCTTCTGGGCTTATATCCACTTATCAGTGAGTGCAAACCATGTGTGTTCTTTTGTGATTGGGTTACCTCACTAAGGAAGATATTTTCCAGTTCCACCCATTTGCCATGTAATAAGGACACATGCTCCACTACGTTCATAGCAACCCTATTTATAATAACCAAAAACTGGAAAGAACCCAGATGTCCCTAAACGGAGGAATGGATACAGAAAATGTGGTATATTTACACTATGAAATACTACTCAGCTATTAAAAACAATGAATTCAAATGTCTTAAGTAGGCCATCTTCTCTCTGGAGACCAAGTGGGTAGGTACAGTCAGGAGGCAGGGAACAGGAGCAGCAGAACAGTTGGGTATATCCGTGCTCTGCCTGCACCGAGGGGCTGGGTAGCTCCAAGGGTCCTCTGTGCACTGATCCTGCCAGGGGAGAACCACTCTGCAGGAAGTGATTTGGCTTCTGGCTTTGGAGGTCATGCTGCCACCAACTTCTCTCCGAAGACTAGTAGGCAGGTTCAGTCAGGAGTGCAGGGAACACAGGAGTGGCAGAGCAGCTGGAACAGAGTCAGTCCGGGCTCCACCTGCACCCAGGAACTGGACAGCGCCACAGCTGTGCCAGTGGAGAGCCAATCACCCAGGGGTGTTGAGATAGGCTTGCAGGCCCACAGCATGGAAAAGCACCCGCCAGAGATAGCAGGACCAACTAACACTAGAAATAACCAGATGGCGAAAGGCAAATGTAGGAACGTTACCAACAGAAATCAAGGCAACATGGCACCATCTGAACCCAATTCTCCCACAACAGCAAGTCCTGGATACCCCAACACACCCGAAAAGCAAGATTTAGATTTAAAATCACAGCTCATGATGCTGATAGAGGGCTTCAAGAAGGACATACATAACTCACTTAAAGAAATACAGAACACAAGTAAACAGGGAGAAGTCCTTAAAGAATTACAGGAAAGCACAACTAAACAGGTGAAAGAATTGAACAAAACCATCCAGGATCTAAAAATGGAGGTGGAAACAATAAAGAAATCACAAAGGGAAACAACTCTAGACATAGAATACATAGGAAAGAAGTCAGGAGTCATGGATCCAAGGATCAACCACAGAATACAAGAGATGGAAGAGAGAATCTCAGAGGCAGAAGATACCATAGAAAGCACTGAAATAACAGTCAAAGAAAATGAAAAATACAAAAAGCACCTAACCCAGAACATCCAGGAAATCCAGGACAAAATGAGAAGATCAAACCTAAGGATTACAGGTATAGAAGAGAGCAAAGATTTCCAACTAAAAGGGCCAGTTAATGTCTTCAACAAAATTATAGAAGAAAACTTCCCTAACATAAAGAAAGAGATGCCCATGAACATACAAGAAGCCTACAGAACTCCAAATAGTTTGGACCAGAAAATAAATTCCTCCCATCACATAATAATTAAAACACCAAATGTACTAAACAAGGAAAGAATATTAAAAGCAGTAAGGGAAAAAGGTCAAGTAACATATAAAGGCAGACCTATCAGAATTACACCAGACTTCTTGCCAGAGACTAGGTAAGCCAGAAGATCATGGGCAGATGTCATAGAGACCCTAAGGAAACACAAATGCCAACCCAGGCTACTATATCCAGCAAATCTCTCAATTATCATAAATGGAGAAACCAAGGTATTCCATGACAAAGACAAATTTACACAACATCTTTCCACACATTCAGCTCTCCAATGGATAATGAATGGAAAACAGCACTAAAAGGAGGGAAACTACACACTAGAAAAAACAAGAAATTAATCATCTTTTAACAAAACAAAAAGAAGAAAGACACACATAACACCTCTAATAACAAAAGCAACAGGGGAAACAATCACTTCTCCTTAATATCTCATAATATCAATGGACTCAATTCTCCAATAAAAAGACATAGACTAACAGACTAGATACATAAGCAGGACCCAACATTTTGCTACATACAGGAAACTCACCTCAGACACAAAGACAGACACTACCTCAGAGTAAAAGGCTGGAAAACAATTTTCCAAGTAAATGGTCCCAAGAAACAAGCTGGTGTAGCCATTCTAATATCAAATGAAGTTGACTTTCAACCTAAAGTAATCAAAAAAGATAAGGAAGGACTCTTCATATTCATCAAAGGAAAAGTCTACCAAGATGAACTCTCAATTCTGAACATATATGTTCCAAATACAAGGGCACCCACATTCATAAAATAAACTCTACTAAAGCTCAAAACACACATTGCACCCCGCCCAATAATATATTCTTTTGCTTTAGGATGAAATGTTCTTCTCCCTGTACAAAGCTCAAGTCCAAGTGGATCAAGGGCATCCACATAAAACCAGATACACTGAATCTAACAGAAAAGAAAGTAGGAAAGAGCCTGGAGCACATTGGCACAGGGGAATATTTCCTAACAAGAACACCAGTAGCTTATGCTCTAATATCAAGAACTGACAAATGGTACCTCATAAAATTGCAAAGCTTTTGTAAGTCAAAGGGCACTGTCAATAGGACAAAACAGCAACCAACAGATTGGGAAAATATCTTTACCAATCCTATATCCGACAGAGGGCTAATATCCAATATAAACAAAGAATTCAAGAAGTTAGACTTCAGAGAACCAATTAGCTCTATTAAAAATGGGATACAGAGCTAAACAAAGAATTCTCAAGTGCGGAATACTGGATGGCTGACAAACACCTAAAGAAATGTTCAACATCCTTAGTCATCAGGGAAATGCAAATCAAAACAACCCTGAGATTCCAACTCACATCAGTCAGAATGGCTAAAATCAAAAACTCAGGTAACAGCAGATGCTGGTGAGGATGTAGAGAAAGAGGAGCACTCCTCCATAGCTGGTGGGATTGCAAGCTGGTAAAACCACTATGGAAATCATTTTGGCGGTTGCTCAGAAAACTGGACATAACACTACCTGAGGACCCAGCTACACCATTCCTGGGCATATAACCAGAAGATGCTCCAACATGTAATAAGGTCACATGCTCCACTATGTTCATAGTAGCCTTATTTATAATAGCAAGATGCTGGAAAGAACCCAGATGTCCCTCAATAGAGGAATGGATACAGAAAATGTGGTACATTTACACAATGGAGTACTACTCATAAAACAATGAATTTATGAAATTCTTAGGCAAATGGATGGAGCTAGAAACTATCATCCTGAGTGAGATAACCCAATCACAAAAGAACACACAAGGTATGCAATCGCTGATAAGTGAATTTTAACCCAAAAGCTCAGAATACCCAAGATACAACTCACAGACTACATGAAGCTCAAGATGAAGGAAGACCAAATTGTGGATACTTTGATCCTTATTGGAAAGTGGATCAAAACACCCATGGCTCACATCCAACCAATATAATGAGAATGAGGTCCCCAATGGAGCAGCTAGAGAGAGGACCCAAGGAACTGAAGAGGTTTGCAGCTCCGCAAGAAGAACAATAATATGTATCAACCAGTACCTCAGAGCTCCCAGGGACTAAACCACCAACCCAAGTGTGCACATGGAGGGACCCATGGCTCCAGCTATATATGTACCATAAGATGACCATTTTAGACATCAGTGAGAGGAGAGGCCATTGGTCCTGTGAAGGCTCAATTCTCCAGAATAGGGAATGCAAGTCAGGAAATTGGGGGAGGGGGGTAATCAGGAGGAGAGGGAGATAGGGGATTTTTGGTGGGGTAATGTGGAAAGGGGTTAACATTTGAAAAGTAAATAAAACAAATATCTAATATAAATTAAAAAAATAAAAATAAAGTTAAAAATGTCTTAACTCATACTTTATAACTTAGATGGAAATTTTATTTGAAATCTCACTCCACACATGCATGAAAAGACTGAGTCTTGTAGCTGCTTTATTAAATAAAAATTACTTGATTAAATAACATAATCTAAGACACTGACAAGAAATTGGTGATACTCGTTTTGTAGGAGATATACTCTGATCAAGAAGTTGGTTTTCTCAAGGTAGGCCTCATCCATCGTATTTTATATGACCTGACAGCTGCAATTTTCACAAATGCAAGAAACTTAACTGCATAATTTGTGGTAGTGGTGAACTGCATTCATACTTTCACTAAAAGCAAAGAAAAAAAGAAATTGAAATGTATTTTAAAACTGACAAAGACATTGAAAGATTGGAAATCCTCCTGCGTTTACTGATCAACAACAGATCTGATATAATAAAAATGTCCATTCTATCAACAGTGAACAGATGCTATGCAATCTCCTTCAAAATATTAGTGATAACCTTTATTTAACTGTAAAAATATCTTTCAAATCTCATATGGA
The DNA here is from genome assembly GCA_036184795.1 of Tokudaia tokunoshimensis. Classification (NCBI taxonomy): domain Eukaryota; kingdom Metazoa; phylum Chordata; class Mammalia; order Rodentia; family Muridae; genus Tokudaia; species Tokudaia tokunoshimensis. The sequence continues at coordinate 25,671,565 of BTHU01000016.1, forward strand.
AACACAAAGACCCCAAAGAGCTAAAAGAATGCTAAACAAGAGATTCATGCTAGACTTAACACAAATTATGATTTCAAGTTATACTACAGAGCTGTAGTAAGAAGTCAGCACAGGGCTGGCACAGAGGTAGGCATGTACAGCATTATAACAGAACAGAGATTAAGAAGTAAATTCGCACTGCTTTGTGACAATTGTACCCCAAGAATACCAGGCTCTATAACGCGAGGTGCTGGGGAAACTGGTTATCTACATGTACAAGTATAAAATTCTCACTTCGTACAAAGCTTAATTTAACTAAATGAAAGATTTTAATGCAAAATCGAAAACTGTTAGAGGAAGACTAAGGTAAAGACACTTCAATTTCAGGCATAGGAAAAGACTGTCTGAATAGGACTCCAATAGTTAAGGAAATTTTTGCCAGTGTCAACAACTGGTACTGCAGCAAAGGGAAATATCACCAGAGAGAAGCAAGATCTTATGGAATGTCACATGATTTTTGCTAGCTATACATCTGATGGGAATTAATATTCAGAATCTAGGAAGAATTTTTAAAATCAAACTTCAAAAATAGAACTTATTTGATTGAAAAACGGAAAGTGATAAGAGTTCATAAAAGAAGGAAAAACAAATAAAAATTGCTTTGAAATTCAATTTCAAAGGCAGTCTGTTACCAGAGAAACAAATGAGGACGCATTCTGGTGAGGATATAGAGAAAGAGAAAGAGAGATGCAATCTGCTGCAGCCATTGTAAGAGTATGAAGGTTCTCCCCTACTACATGATGCACCTCTCCCCTTGCTGAGAATGAATATATACTCATTGTTCATATATATTCACACACACACACACACACAGAGGGGTGGGAGCTGTACATGGTGATCGAAATCAATATACCACAGGAATACTTCTCCAGCCATATTTATATTTATTGTTTTACTGTTCACCTTCTTCACAGTTGTCAGGCAGAAGGAACAGAGGAGCTGAGGATGAACAAAGAAATGGTTAAAGAAAGGGTGGTACCTATTCAGAAGTGAATTGAGCTGCTAATTAGGAAACCCTGCCACTTCCAATGAGTGCAAATGAAGGTTAGTTTTGTGTCAGAAGAAGAATGTTGCAGTTTCTTTCATTTGTTAAATCTAGATTAAGAAAAAAGGAAAGAAAAGAAAGGAAAGAAGAGGAGAGAACATAAGGGACTATTTGACAAGAAATAAATGGGATTTAAGAAGGAAGAAGGATGCTATGAACATAGTGGAGCATGTGTTCTTATTGCATGCAGGGGAAGCCTCTGGGTATATGCCTAGGAGTGGATATAACAGGATCCTCCGGGAGTGTCATGCCCAGTTTTCTGAGGAACCGCCAGACTGCTTTCCAGAGTGGTTGTACCAGTTTGCAATCCCACCAGCAGTGGAGGAGTGTTCCTCTTTCTCCACATCCTCGCCAACAACTGCTGTCTCCTGTGTTTTTGAACTTAGCCATTCTGACTGGTGTGAGGTGGAATCTCAGGGTTGTTTTGATTTGCATTTCCCTAATGACTAAGGATGTTGAACATCTTTTTAGGTGCTTCTCGGCCATTAAATATTCTTCAGGTGAGAACTCTTTGTTTAGCTCTGGACCCCATTTTTTAATAGGGTTATTTGGCTCTTTGGAGTCTAACTTCTTGAGTTCTTTGTATACATTGAATATTAGCCCTCTGTCAGATGTAGCCAGAAGCTGGAAAGAACTCAGATGTCCCTCAGTGGAGGAATGGATTCAGAAGATGTGGTGTATTTACACAATGGAATACTATTCTGCAATTAAAAACAATGAATTCACGAAATTCTTAGGCAAATGGTCAGAACTTGAAAATATCATCCTTAGAGGTAACCCAATCACAAAAGAACACACATGGTATGCAGTCACTGATAAGGGGATATTAACCCAGGATCTCGGAATACCCAAGACACAATTCACATTTCAATAGATTTCCAAGAAGATGGAAGGAGAGACCCCTGGTCCTGGAAAGACTGGATGTAGGGGAATACCAGGACAGAGAAGCAAAAGGGGGTTGAATGGGGAACAGGGGGAGGGAAGGGGGCTTATGGGACTTTCGAGGAGGGAGGAACTGGGAAAGGGGAAATCATTTGGAATGTAAATAAAAAAATATAGAAAAGAAAAAAGAAAAAGAAAAGAAGGATGAAGGGGAAATCATGGTGGATATGATTAGAGCATGTGACAATATACACAGGAAAATGCCACGGTGAAACCCATTATTTATTCAATTTCTACATGCTAACCAAAACAAAAACTTAAGAAAATCAAATGTATACTTATGTCATGAAACACTATGGAAACTGAAAACAATTTGCTCAAACTATTGGAAGTCTCACGTCTTTCTTCTTCTGTCATTTAAAGCTTTGGGCTGATGACATGAGAGACAAGAGCCAATCGTGTCTTATATCATTTTTTCCCAACTGTGCCCTGCAGAGAGGTTCAAAACCATGTAGCTTTGTCCATTTCAAAATATTTTCCCATGACTCAGCCAAGTATCTTTTTATAACTCCAAACATCCGTAAATAAACAATGCATCCAGGAAAGACATTTCTTGTCAGCATCACACACAAATTTAGCTATAGTGAATTTCTATAAATTTGCTGCCGTTTCTCAGAAAGGCTCATATCAAGGATCACTTTTGGGTTTTGCCCCCTGGACAAAAGCTTTCCCTTTAACACTATTACAAACAACACTGGTTTTTCTTGCTGTATAATATTTTCAGAATCTTTCACAGGCAAGACATTTCGTTCTATATTAATAATGTACCAAGAACACAGTAATGTCAAAACAGAGGGAACACCACATCAAAGGAAAACCAAGAAATTGGGACATCCCACACAAAACACTGAGTTCCCCCTGATATTATGGAACTAGATGTGCATAAAACACAGGACACTGGTTGGCATCCAGACAGCTCAATGTATGGTAACAGTATGAGTCACCTTTGATCTTGTTTTAGTTGCTCACATACAAGTAGGGATCCCTTAAGGCTTTCATTCCATTTTTATTGTGTTTTCTACTATTTTGAAGGAAAGGTCTTGAAGGACATCTACCAAGGGTAGAGGTTTAGATGGAGAAGTAGAAATGGAAAAGGTTAATGGGATGCTTCTTCCTATTTCTTCATTTAGTGTCTGTGAGACATAGAACTAGGCATTGAAACCTTGTAAGTTCAGGTTTTCAAAAAGTCTGTGGAATTAGGGACCCCTATCACATCTACCTTGCATGTTTGCTATGTTACAGACAGATAAGTATTTAACATACTTGTATTTATAATATGTATGCATAATAATATAATTGTATGTATAACATACATAATAACATATGTGCATATTATATACAATATACATAATATAAATAATAACAAAAATATAAATATATGTATAATAAGTAACTATTTGATACACCTGCTTTGTCATATACATATAACAATTGGAGATTTGGTGATTTTAATTCCTCTTATTATTTATTCTAGGGGAATGCAAGCTTGTGATTAGCTGGAGGGTGCACTTAACAAGCCTTGGGAAACAATGGATCAGAGCTTTTAAACACAGCCAACTCTCTTTACGATTATTTCCCAAAAGTGAAGTACAAGATGGAAAGGTTTTCAAATGACAACGTCCACTTCAAGACACTAGTGGCTTTTACACAGAGAATAACTGGAAATTCAAAACAATATCCACATCTTCCTGTCAGGCATTTGTCCTTTTCTCCCGGCGATTTATTCTATTCTGATACAGACATAATGTTGTCATTGTGTGTCTGGAACTTTTTAGATGTCCTTAGACTGGAAGGAAAATTATATTTCAGGTTTCTCGGATAGGAAAAGCAGAATGCCACTAATTTATTTATGATTCTGTTCTGTCCAATTCAGTAAGCACATGCTTTAGCTTTCTACTGGAAAAATAAAAACATGGTCTCCTTTACCAGGAGGACATGAGAAGAGAATAGTTTCTAAATGACATCAAAGAATTCACTATGTCCCTTAAGACAAGCCACTGATCTCTCTCTGACTTTCTAACACCGAAAAAGCAATAGCAACAAGCAAGCTGCCTTCAGTCAGGAGGGTTAGGAAAGACAAAGTCAATATACTAATAACAGAGGCTGATATTTACTGAGCAAGTATCACTCTGCCACTTCACATGTAGTTAAGAATGTTTAGTCCTCCAACAGTCCTATGTGAAATCTTTTAGCATTTCCCATTTTCAGAGACGAAATGGAAGCACAGAACCTTTAGATAACATAACTAAAGTCACCAAGTACAGAGTTCTGTTCAAATTCAAATAGTCTGTACTCATCCAAAACTCATCCTTGATCTCTTCCAGTAACTTGGCAGGTGAAAGCTCTCAGTCCCAACACATTTTAGTAGGTTGGCAGAGCTGGATATCTCTTGGGGCCTGACTCTACTAGAAAATTTGCCTGCTTCTATCATTGTCTTTGGCAAAGATGTATATGTGGTTAAATGTTGTAAGACACTCTTTCTGGGGTTGTGACATAAACATCTATTCACCCCACATAGACAACTTATTACAGACCAAAGTGACAAACTCTAACTCATTCCACGTTGATGGAACAGTTTAGTAGGTTACTTCAGGGTCCTGGATACCTGGTCCTTAATATACTATAGAGGATCAGGGATGCCTTAGAGGCAGTTGTGTCATGGAAAGGATCCCACCCCAGCAGAGCTCTGCAAGGCAGCTGCAGGTAGCTTGTGGGGTAGGAGAAGCTCCTTCCCTGGTGCTTTACAGTTTTCATAACCTTGTGGAGGGGCCTTGTGAATCTTGTTAATTTGAGAAACCTCAGGGGTTCCATGAGCTTCCCTTGCTCCCTCCTCAACTCAGAGGTAATTTGTTAGAAACGTTGCCATTATCTCTTGACAAGATAATAAGTTTCTTTAGTGTCACCATGACCTAAGGAGACAATAATATTGTCAGTGTGGCCCATCCTTTGAGTCTATGGCTTTTTTTTTTATTCCTTCTTGTGAACTTTCATTCCCCAAAGTCTTGATTCAAGGAGAATGACCCATATCTTAACATTCTTCACCTGCATGGACTCTCCACCACACTAATTCCAGCTGTGGCTCCTGATATTCTTAGCAATTTCCCTCTCTGACAGAATGCTTTCTCTTGAGGTCATATTGCTTAGTTGCATGCAAAGCACAAACATTCAAATAAAATTCTGCTCTGGCTGAGGGGAATTGAGATTGATGCTACATCCGTTGACTTCCTGTCTGTTCCACCTCACATTGTTCCATCAGAGCAATCTCTCTGGAGCACCAGGCAACTTTATTGATTTCCATTTTTTTTCCACCACAGAAGAAGAATACATCACTTCCCTTCCAGGCCTTCTTGATCTGGTTATGCTGACATCCAACGTGACCCTCCAATTTCCAGGTGGACTCACTCTTCTCTTTCATGGTATTCAGCTTCTTTTTCTAATAGTGTACCTTGCTCACTCAACTTCTTTAATGATTCTTGAGTGTTCACAGTATACCAGGGGTGGAGGAAGAAGCTGGTCAAGTATGCCTTCCTCTTAGTTCAGTTCTTACCAATATTTCAAGCCCAGCACTCAATGTATTATTTCTAATGCCTCTGCCTGAACTTTTCCAGGATTCAATAATTTGCTTGATTTTAGTCTCTTTCTCAATGTTCAAAAATATTGTCTATCTCCTCATTTGGGTAACAATCATATGTAGGCTTTAGATCTTTATTAGGAGGAGTAGATTGTAAGTGAACAATGTCAACAACAAAGAAGCATAGAACTCCAACAAATGTTTCCAGTTTCCGAATCTGGTCCAATCCAGCTAAAGTCTTCAGCTTCTACTTAGCCAGTGATGATGACTTATTGCTGCCAACTGTGCAGATGCATATGAGGACACGGAGTCACTTCTACTCTCTCAAAGCGGATGGTGTTGATGTTTCTGGTCCGAGGACAGCGGGGGTGGGAGGCAGCAAGAGGGAACAATGTACTTTTAGCTTGCAGAAACTGTTCAAATACCTTGGTTTTCTAGCTTAGTATCTTTCCACTGATTCAAAACTTTCTCCTTCCCAATTTTCTGCACAGAATTTACTCTTCTTTATGTTAGGAATTAGAAACTAAGACAGTTGTCTGATCCCTGCCATATAAAAAATGTATATGCTTTCTGAAAGTCTTCCTTTATGCTAGCTCCAGACTAGACATCCACACACAATAATTTCTTCATTTATTTTATGCTATCCTAGTCATTTCCAACATATTTTCATACTGTAAATTCTCTGGCTTACTCATTTAATCAAAAGCCCACTTTGTTCATTTTACTTTGTAATTCGTTTCCAGCACATTTTTTACAGCACAATTGTTATGAATTTTCAATTTATTTTTACATCTATTTTTATAGCTGCCACTTCTGCAGTGTGCAAGAGTTTTTTCTTCTTCTTAACTTTAAAAAACATCGTTTCGGAAAGAAAGCTGTTCTAAAATCTGGCTTTTTCCTCAAACTGAACACCCACACAACGAAGACAGGATGGCAGAAGCTAAAGGTGGAAATGAAATGCAAGGTCACCTTGCCTATTTTTAAAGCAAAAACAAAGATGTGTATGCAACATTGTCTACATAACATAATCTCCCATTGTAATCATAGAAAATATTGTTGAATCGCACTTTATACTCTTGTGTATGAGTTTTGCTCAAAATTATGAGCTCTTTTAATAGGCCACATTTTCTTTAAAGTCAGCTTGTATTGGAATGGTGAAATACTAAAAAAATTACCTAGTTTTCCTTTTAATGGAGAGCATAACTTTTTGTTGTCTTCAGGAAGAATGCCCTAGTCACTCATTGCCTCATGTAACCTACCTCACAGCCCAACTAATTTAGAAATAACTCTGACGGTGTGCTTTCATCTCAGTTGGCAGAGAAGGTAGACTCGCTGGAAGTCTTCCTCTGGGTTTCCATGCAGCTTCCCCGGATGAAGGTGACTGCTGAATCATCTTCCAGCTTTTCTCAAACACATGGCTCTTCAGTAGAACCTCAGCTAAGGATGCCAGATGGAATACCCATATGTGGCTTCTCTGAGATGCCTTGGGCTTACCCCAATGTGGTGACTTTCGCCCAGGCAATTATCTCAAAATCGAGATAGAAGCAAAATTGTCCTGGGTGCTCAAACCTAAGAAATTACATTAAACCCTTTTCATCCTCCAGCTACAATGAACTTCTCAGGTAAAGAAGATAGTGAAAGAGCTGAGACTAAGAGTAGAGGAGGTGAAAATATAGCTCTCAACCTAGACAGGGTTATGTTGTAAGATACATAAGATGATTTTTTTTAACTGTCTTTTTCTTTTTTTAAAAAAGAATAACCTATCACAACTAGTTACATAACCAACCACTTACTCTTCAAATTGATTAAAGGATAAATTTTTAAGTTTAGGCGCCACTTTCTAGCTCTTTCCATAGTATCATCAAGGAGGCCTAGCAAAATGCAGAGCTCTTTATATTGACCATATTATATCTTTATATCGACCATTTTGTCTTAATCCTTCCTAGTCACTTCTTTTAAGCTTGATTCAGTGATTGAAAAGGAAGAGGATAAAAGGACATTCTAATCCATAATCTGTGTACCCTCACGTTGATGAATGCAGGGAGTCTGCACTATTTCTCTACTAGCTTTTACAACCTAAATGTCAATCAATGTCCTTGTGCTTCTGTAGAGTAAAACTGTCTCCACATCCTCTTAAAGAACTAATATTTTTAAGGTTAATGAGTTGGTTTACCAGGCGTAAGCACTTGCCATCAAGTCCAGTGACCAGAGTTCCAGAGTTCTATAGACTGTACACATTTGGTGGAAGGAGAAAATTTCTTTCCACAATTTGTCCCCTGACCTACACACACACACACACACACACACACACACAAGAATGTAGGCATGCATACACCAATAAATAAATGTAATGAAATACTTTAAAAAATAACTCACATTTGTGAATTGTGACTGTACTGGCTGGCTTTGTGTGTCAACTTGACACAGATGGAGTTATCACAGAGAAAGGAGCTTCAGGTGAGAAAATGCCTCCATAAGATCCACCTATAAGGCATTTTCTCAATTAGTGATCAAGGGGGAAGGGCCCATTGTGGGTGGTACCATCCCTGGGCTTCTAGCCCTAGGTTCTATAAGAAAGCAAGCTGAGCAAGCCAAAGAAAGCAAGCCAGTAAGTAACATCCCTCCTTGGCCTCTGCATCAACTCCTGCTTCCTGACCTGCTTGAGTTCCAGGCCTGACCTCCTTTGGTGATGTGGAAGTGTAAACTGAATAAATCCTCCCAACTTGCATCTTGGTCATAATGTTTGTGCAGGAATAGAAACCCTGACTAAAACAATGACTTTGATAATTTCATGTCTGTAACTGTACTTCCATCTGTTATGTAAATATCATTATCAGTACTAACAGATATACAGACACTTTTATTTTGCTGTTCTGAACCCCACAAAAAATATAAAACAAATTTCTATCACATGCTTCCTCTTCCCCAATAAGATGAAAGGATCACATTTCAATTTGAGGTTGACTTTATCCAAATGATGCATGCCGTTTTCCTCTCTTTTTTATTCTGGAATAATCCCTCATGCCTCAGAAGTTTTCCCATGAAAACAATAACCCTTTTTTCACAATGTGTTCTCAATAAGCTAGTTGATAACATCTTTCTACCAAATATAATCAGTAGTAACAGGATGCAGTGAAAAGGCTGATTTCTCTCAAGAGCATGAAACATGTTTGAAAAAGTATGGTTAATGTCCAGGACATTTGCAACTGAACACAAACCTGGTGGATTCATAGATGAATGGAAGACTCCAATCTTCAGAACATCTACTAGAACTTTCTCAGATTATGTTCAGTACAGGTTGATCAACCAGTGGCTGACATTAGCCATGAATATCACTCAGTAATAGTTTATTATTATTTTTTCAGTCTCTGACTCAAACACTCGGTGAAATAAGTTGAGTTCTCTTTCCATGTCTCTTATGTTCCTAGGGACATAAATCACATTTTCCTGCATCATCAAATAGCTTTGCTCTATACTATAGTTCAAACCATTTCCTTTACCTTACCATTTCCACATGGTTTCTGTGCAGTCCCACATTTCAGTTTGGCACTTTTCAATTTCAAGCTTTGAAATCAATATGAACTTCCTCCATCTTTTACACAATAAAAAGTTATTTTCTTCCTTCATTTCTGTATTTCATCCCAAATTTTAATGCTAAGTCAAATCATCTGTGAATATGTCTGCTTATATCTATGTTTGCAGAGACCTGTACATGTACTGACATATATTGAATAAATACTGGGGAAACATTGTGTACCTTTCTTATTGTCTTTTTGGAGATCCAGTGTGAGAGTCCTAAGTATATCTTCAAACTGACTTGTGGGAGCTAAGCTAATAGTAGCAGAGAAGTTCTCTAGACCTGGGTCTTGGGAAGCACTTGATCAAGCCCAGATTTACCACTGGAGCACCAGAAGAAGACAATGAGCAAGAAGGTGATGAAGTCCTTCCGGGAACCACCACAGTGCAAGCTCCTGAGAGGGAAAGGCTTTGTTGGTATTTGTGCCTATCTCGTATGTGTCACCATGCCTTGTAGCACAGCGTTTCCAAAGGCAGCTTGTGATTTAGGGGACAGAGGTGACCCACACTGGAAATGTCACAGCCTGTCATCCAGATTAGCATTTGGGAAGTGGATGGGCCCTGTTGGTGTTCCCTAATCCTGTTTACTGAGTGATATCATCCAGCAATGTGTGGCCAAGGCTGGGAGGAGGAGAAGCACTGTAGCTGCCGGATCCTAGCAATATGCCAGGAACTGTGTGGTAAAAGCTCAGCAGCCCATCAGGGAAAAGAGTTCCCTTATAGCTTTGCCTTTTAAGCCCAACTACTACTTTAAAAGTATAAAACAAAACCTGAAAAAAAATGATAAAAGTCAGCGTTGCCATTTCTGTGTGTTTTCGACCTCCCCTTGATAACTATTCTTCTTTAATGTCCAGTGAGAATACATAGACATAATTGGATTTAAAAAATTACCCTTCAAAGTGATAGAACTAACGTGCAAATATTCTGTCAAAAAGAAAAGGAGCATATGATTTGCCTAAGCATGGTTAAGATAAAAATGGGAAATCAAATGAGAAAGAAATGCACATCACAGCATACACTTACTCTAATTAAAACTCAAATCAAAGCATCCTGGAAAATGCTAATAGATCTGGCTGATAGATTTTTTTTTTCTTTTTTAGCGTATCATTTGATGTGTAGTGGCAAGAAAGTGGGAATTTTAAAAGGCAATTAGGAACCTTGAGAATTAGCAGCCTCTCAGATGTCTCTCCTCATTTTAAACAATACGTTACATTGTCAACAGGTTTGCTCAGGGGGAGGTGTGGGGGAAGAACTTTAAAATATTCAAAATCGAAATGCAATTCTAATGCACCTGATGGGACCAGAGCTTCAGAAAACAAATATGGAATTGAGCTGCTGGCAACCTCTAGACAACTCAGCAGTGTTCTGTGGTTAAAGGATCTACTGTGCAGCCCACCCTGCCTAGGCAATGCTGTCTGCTGAATAGCCATTTTGTTCCTCAGAACTCTAGCCTTGGTCTTGAGGTAGCTGAAGGTCTGCTTCACTGTTAGCTAAACACACACAACCTTTATTTGTACAAGTGCTGTGTGATAGAGTACAAATTCATACTTCACAAATAGTTATTACAGCACTTCTCTTCCTAGCATGGAGAACACTTTGGACAAACTTTACAATTAAGAAGGATAGAATATTTACTTTTCAAATGTCAAACTTGTCCAAGTTTGTAATCTTGGATAGGTTTCTGTGCTTCTGTTTCTAATCTTTAAAAAAAAAAGGAAAGAAAAAAGAGCAAGACTTGAAACTAATGGATGTCTCAATTGTCTGTCTTAGTATAATAGACAGAACTCATGCGAGGAAGGTACACTTAAATAAGAAGTCTGGTCACTCAAAATTAAAGTTACATCTGACAATACTAAAACAAATGAGCACCGATAAACAATATCACATTTCATTTTGTATCTACAAGCTGATTTCAGATCAGCTTTTAAAACCCTAGTGTCTTCTTTCATGGTAGCACAAAGTTGACCACTTCAGAGTGGCTAAGACCTGCGAATGGAAGCAATTTAACAAAAGACATCCTTGCTCAAGATATTTTCTTTTCTTTGGGGTAGCCTCACTGGAAGGTTACTCATGCCCCAGAGTAGGCCTCCTACCTATGTATGTGAAGAACTAGCTGTAACCAATGGGTTATTTTCAAAAGCAAGAGAGGGAATGAATTTGGGAGGGAGATGTGTTCTGGGGCACAAAGATGATGACAGAGGGTAGTGAGGGGATATGTTTGTCCACATATATGAAAATTTTAAAGAGCTTAAAAAAGACTTGGACTATCAGCATTCATTCAAAAAGTAAGAAAGGGGCTTATGGGGCTTACCTGTGCCTATGGTATTAGGTATCAATGAATACAGGGCTCATTGTCATCATTGACGTAGCTGCTGGTGAATATCTATGCTCCCAAGTGTATAACTCTATCCCTACGTTGACAAGGAAAACCCTGGTTCAATTCAATCACAAAACAAGAAGACATGAAATTGGGAGGGGAACTTGTAGGGAGGGAGGGGTTGATAAGAATGGGAAGGAGATATTGGGACAAGTATGATCAGAATTTATTATACACATGTATAAAACTGCCAAAGAACATACTTAATGCAAAACATGAAAACCAAAAACAATTATATAAGTAAAAAGGAATAGAAAATAGTTAGGAGATGTGACATTACACTTTGCCCCAGTTTCTACCAGTAATCTCATAGTTTGTTGACCTAATTGAAAGGATACTTAGACATCATTCTCTTCTCCTCTCTTTAGACTCTGATAAGACATGGCTTTAAGTGAGAGCCTACAATCTTTCATTGGTAGCAGGGATTCCAAAATGATTGATCTTTGTACACTGTGGAAATCAAACTCTTTTAGATGAATGTTTGTGAAGCATCATAATATGGAGGCATCTATCCTCCAAGAGCTCATGGCATAGAAGATAGAGATTCATGTATGAATAATTCATCCCCAAGGTACTCTGTAACCATGGTTATCTGAAAGGAGAATAAAATAATGGAGTTCTTAAGGAGAATTCTTGGATGAGTTGTATTTTTCTTGAGCCTTGAATGATGAAGGGAAGGTCCAGCAGGCATCCCTGACAGATAACGTGGTAGCTCAAATACACAGAGACAGTGGGTTGCATAGTGAATGAGTGATTGGAATAATATGAGGAGGAAGGAATGTTATGAAAAGTCAAGGTTATTTATTGTGAAATTAAATTGCTGAGAGACCAAGCAAGTCAATAGCATGTTGAAACTTTGTCTTCATTTAAGTGAATGAATATTGAATTTTCAGGTCAAATGATCAAACTTAGGTTAGAAGAAAAGCATCAAACTTACAAGCTTCAAAATAACAGGTACACTGAAAGTAGAGAAGGAGAAAGGGAAAATGTTTAATAGTTTGTCCTGTGCTAAAAGCAAGTGACACATAGTCCAGTCACATAGCCCATCTGGGTTTGCCACATGTAGCCAATATTGAAGGCACTTACTAGAAAATGTGTGCATATTCTTGCTTAGCTCAAATTCAAATGTCAGTGTCTTTGTTTCCTGAGAATAGAGCAAAGATGAATGTTGTGCTGTGTGAATTACCTAAGGTTAAATAAAGCCCACTTAGAAACAGACTGTCATATTTTAATGGAGTCTCTTTTCTTCAAATGGACACATTGTTGGTATAATAACAGTCATGGGTTTGCTTGCATGATTCAGGGCGAATATCCTTTTAGACATATTATTTTTTGCCATATTGCAGCAGTTTAGGAATATTTTCAAAGATGTTTTCACTTGAAATGTATGAATTTGCCACTTGCCCACAAGCTCTGAGACCAGCTGAAAAATCACAAATAAAATGCATATTATTCAGAAGAATAGCTATGATAAGCAGGCTGTGATCAAGTGCTGGTCTCACACCAAGCACCATACTGCCCCATTGATGTTATTGCAAGGCCAAGGCAAAACAAAATTGCCATCAGTAAAATCAAGAATCCTTGCCCCAAAGGACTGGGGAGATGACTCTTGATGTGGAATCATGAAGACTTCAGTTTGGATCCCCCAGAACCCTTCTAGAAAGCCAAGTGCAGTAAGAGCATCCACTTGTTATGTAATGCTTGAACAGTTGCTGGCAAAACAGCCTGGTTAATCAATAAGAGATGTTATTCAAATATTAAGGTGGAAAGTAACAGAGGAAGATATACTCATGCTGACCTCTGAACTCCACATGTGCATATGTATGCACCATGCACACACCTACGTGTGGACACACAGATTATATATACATACATATATACACACATATATATGCATATATAAAGCACATGATATATAGATAATGCACATAATATATATATAAATATATGTATATATAGCACATGATACTTATATACTGCAATATATATATATATATATATATATATATATATATATATATATATGTACACCTACATATCCTTATACCACACACACTTATATTCACAGCACACAAACATAGACTGGAGCACATGCTTAGACATACACACATCAATAATAAAATATAAAAAGGCTCCCTGTCCTGAATGCCAAAACAAATGTGAATGGGGATTTATATATGTGGGAGTAGCAGATTTATTCACAGAAATGTTTCTATCCTTACTCAATTGACAAGGCAGTGTGCAACTTCAAAGATCTTAATTCTAGATCACAAACCGCCTCATCATTATAAAGTCAGTGGTTATAACACCAAATTGTTTGAATCCTAATGGCTAATGCAAGAAAGGCACATTCAGTCTTTAAATAGCTCAAGTAGTTGAAAATATCCAAAGTAGTTTCTTAATATCCTGCAACTAGTCTTTAGATAGTTGAGCACGTTCTCCACATAGCAACAGTATTGTATTGCTAGTGCCTTACACAGCACAGGCTTTGTCTAGTCGATGGTACTTAACCTCACAGTAGTGGTCAGCAAACTCCAAGCCCATGAACCAAATCTGGCCAGCCACATATTCATGAAAGGAAAAGGGAAAGCAAAAATACTTTTTAGACATTTTCAATGGTAGGGAAAATATCAAAAGAAGAATAATATTTTGTGACAAGTGAAAATAATTTGAAGGTCATATGCTAGAGTCTATATTAAGCTATTAGAAAATAAGCAATCCTGTTCATACATGTGATTTTTTTTTCTGAGCTAATAACAGTAGAGAGGAATAATTGGAACAACGACCTACAGAGACAAACATATTTACTGTTATTTTTTAATTGCTAAGCTCTGATTTATAATTCTGCTTGAAACTGGAAATCAAGAGTCAATACTTTAAAATCAAAAGATTTTTGGAATTTATACTCGTTTAACTAATGGGAGCAAAATTCAAGTTTTCTTTAGCAAGATTTTGGGTGGTACAATGTAATGCCAAAGATCTCACATTGGTACCCAAAAGTATGTGATTTTAGAATTATGGGTAAGCAAAATAATAGATGAAAGGGCACAGTGTGGGCCTGAAACCTCTGCCAGGCTTGAGGAAATACTGAGTTACAGAGTGCATGCCTTTTTGCATTTTTTCTTGGCAGGCACATAAAACTGAACTATTTATAGGGAGGCAGGCAATGGGCAAATACTTGTTAGCCGAAGAACCACCTTTGAGAATAGTGGGAACCATTCTTGGTAGTGGTCAGGGTGAGAAAAGGATAGCTTAAGTGAAACAGAATAGAGAATAATTTAGCAAGAAGAAACATATTTTAAAATGTGGGAAGGCATAATATTGCCCTGAATTGCAAAAGTTCAGATTTAAGCCATTCCGGGACCTTCATGCCCCATTTGGAGCATAGCTCCTAAATGTTCACTGTTTCACTCCCAAAGAAGTACTCATGCCCACATGAATATGGACAACATCGTTTGAACCCAGTAGATGACAACTTAAAAGGGGGAACATTAAACTGTGAGAGGGGGTGTATATGTTTATTTTCTATGCTGTGATAAAACCCATGGCCATGGCAATTTATAAAGGAAGTATTTAACTGAGCATATAGTTTCAGAGGGTTAGAGCCCAGGATGTCCAAACAAAGCCATGGGAGCAGGACCATCAAAAAGCTCATTTGTCAAACCACAAGCAGGAGGCAGAGAGGACACAGGAAACAGTCTTTGAAAACCTCAAAAACTTGTCCCCAGTGACACACTTCTGATTCTTTCCAAACAGTACTACCAACTGGTTATCAAATATTCAAAGATATGAATCTGTGGGGACCATTGTCATCCCAAGCACCTCAGAATTGAAGGGGATTCATGAGAAGTAGAAGGGGGAGAGCTGGGGAGGTGAATATGATCAATATATACCCTGGGTATACATGTATGGAATTAACAAAGATATACATATACATACACATATACATACACACACACATATATATGTATATAATATACATATATTATATTAAACAAGAAGTACCCTGTGTTTATTTTGACACATGTAACTACTTTTGCCATTTGTTTTTGGAGGCATTTTTTTCTGACAGATCTCAGACATTTCCATCCAATAACAAAGTAACAGTGCTAGTCTACTTTATGGACAGAAGGGGAGAAAGAAGCCACCTCTGAGGTGTCTGTTCTCTACCAATCCAAAGAGCAGAGCCAGTCTAAATGGCTTTAGGCTTCCATGGAAGCTTGCAGTCTTTATTGGCATCACAGTGCAAATCAAATGAGCAGGCTCCAGTGGCCAGGTAGTTGGGACTGCCTGGCTCAGAGACAGACAGGCATAATATCGCTTGGGTCTCAAGCAGCTTGTGTGTAACCTGCTCCAAGAGCTGGGCAGATCTGCAGTAACCATTGTGCCAGCTCTGCTGTGGGACTTCTGCCTTGCAGAAGGACCCCCCCCCCTCTGCCCGCACTGGGCGGGAGCCTACCAGCTTCCCTTTGGTGACCTCTGTTCCAGTATCGACTGCACTGAGGAGACAGGTACCCAGGTTCTCCCCAGTATAACATCGCTTGGGACACGGCCTGTTGGGGCTTCCGTCTGCTCCCAAGAACGGGACAGCACTGTGGTCGTCTGGGCGCCAGCTCTGCTGTGGGCCATCCCCCCTGCAGGGTGACCAGCTCCGCCGAGAGAGTGCAGAGTGCACTCCGCCATCTTTGCTCCAGCACCAGGGCAGCTGGGACCGCCAGGCTCAGAGACAGACAGGCATAATATTGCTTGGGTTTCAGGCACCTTGTGTGTACCTTGCTCCCAAGAGCTGGGCAGGTCTGCAGTAATCAATGAGCCAGCCCTGCTGTGGGACTTCTGACCTGCAGAGGGACGCCCCCCCTCCCCCCCTCCGGGAGAGATCACACACCCCTGCACAGGGTGGGAGCCTACCAGCCTCCCTTTGGCGACCACTGCTCCGGGAATCCACTACACTGAGCCTTTGGATGTGCAGGGACTCCCCAATATAACATCTCTTGGGGCAAGGCACATCAGGGCTCCAAAGTCACTCAGGAGCAGGGCAGGCCCCAGAAATCGGTGCCAGGGGAATCCCGGTAATCCAGGGCGGCCAGAAATAGCTTTGCAGGCTCACAGGAGGTCCAACCAACAGCCAGTGACAGCAGGACCAACTAACACCAGAGGTAGCCAGATAGCAAAAGGCAAACGTAGGAACGTTACTAACAGAAATCAAAGTAATATGGCACCATCCGAACCCAACTCTCCAACAGCAGCAAGTCCTGGATACCCCACCACACCCGAAAGACAAGATCTGGATTTAAAATCACTTCTCATGATGCTATTAGAGGATCACAAGAAGGACAAAAATAAATCTAATAAAGAATTACAGGAGACCATGAATCAACGGTTAGAAGCCCTTACAAAGGAAACACAAAAATCGCTTAGAGAAATGCAGGAGAACATGGATCAACAGATGGAGGCCCACAAGGAGACAACACAAAAATCGCATCAACAGGTAGATGCACTTTCAAAGGAATCACAAAAATTGCATAAAGAAATGAAGAAGAATATGGGTCAACAGATGGATGCCCATAGGGAGGCAACACAAAAATTGCTTAAAGAAATGAATCAACGGATAGATGCACTTTCAAAGGAATCACAAAAATTGGATAAAGAAATGCAGAAGAATATGGGTCAACAGATGGATGCCCATAGGGAGGCAACACAAAAAGTGCTTAAAGAAATGAATCAACGGATAGATGCCCTTACAAAGGAATCACGAGAACTGCTTAAAGAAATGCAGGAGACGATGGATCAACAGATGGAATCCCATGAGGAGGAAACACAAAAATCGCTTAGAGAAATACAGGAGAACTTGGGTCAACAGGCAGAAATCCTGGAAGAGGAAATGCAAAAATATCTTAAAGAAATACAGGAAAATACAAACAAACAAGTAAAGGATCTCAGCAAATCCATCCAGGATCTAAAAAAGGAAGTAGAAACAACTAAGAAATCACAAAGGGAGACAACTTTGGAGATAGAAAACCTTGGGAAGAAATCAGGAGTCATAGATGCAAACATCAACAATAGAATACAAGAGATGGAAGAAAGAATCTCAGGTGCTGAAGATACCATAGAAAGCATCGACCCAACAGTCAAAGAAAATGCAAAATGCAAAAAACGTGTAACCCAAAACATCCAGGAAATCCAGGACACAATGAGAAGACCAAACCTAAGGATTATAGGTATAGATGAGAGTGAAGATTTGCAACTTAAAGGGCCAGTAAACATCTTCAACAAAATTATGGAGGAAAACTTCCCTAACCTAAAGAGAGAGATGCCGATGAACATACAAGAAGCCTACAGAACTCCAAAGAGACTGGACCAGAACAGAAATACCTCCTGTCACATAATAATCAAAACACCAAATGTACTAAACAAAGAAAGAATATTAAAAGCAATAAGAGAAAAGGACCAAGTAACATATAAAGGAAGACCTATCTGAATCACATCAGACTTCTCACCAGAGAGGGAAATGCAAATCAAAACAACCCTTAGATTCCATCTCACACCAGTCAGAATGGCTAAGATCAAAAACACAGGAGACAGCAGGTGTTGGCAAGGATGTGGAGAAAGAGGAACACTCCTCCACTGCTGGTGGGATTGCAAGCTGGTACAACCACTCTGGAAAACAGTCTGGCGGTTCCTCAGAAAACTGGGCATGACACTCCCGGAGGAATCGGCTATACCACTCCTGGGAATATACCCAGAGGCTTTACCTGCATGCAATAAGGACACATGCTCCACTATGTTCATAGCAGCCTTATTTATAATAGCCAGAAGCTGGAAAGAACCCAGATGTCCCTCAACGGAGGAATGGATACAGAAGATGTGGTATATTTATACAATGGAATACTACTCTGCAACTAAAAACAATGAATTCACGAAATTCCTAGGCAAATGGTCAGAACTTGAAAATATCATCCTTAGTGAGGTAACCCAATCACAAAAGAACACACATGGTATGCAGTCACTGATAAGGGGATATTAACTCAGAATCTTGGAATACCCTAGACACAATTCGCATATCAATAGATTTCCAAGAAGATGGAAGGAGAAACCCCTGGTCCTGGAAAGACTGGATGTAGGGGAATGCCAGGACAGAGAAGCGAGAGGGGGTTGAATGGGGAAAAGAGGGAGGGAAGGGGGCTTATAGGACTTTCGAGGAGGGAGGAAACAGAAAGGGGAAATGATTTTGAATGTAAATAAAAAAACTTAGAAAATCAAATAAAATTAAAAAAAAGTTTATAGATAACAATATCATAGAGTGAAAAATCAACTTTTTGTTATTTTCAAATTTTTTAAGTCTATTGAAACTTAAAATAAAGAAATCCCTTCTTAAAAAAAAAATCAAATGAGCAAATAAAACCACTGCTTCTGTGCTGAGAGCTCCTGAACACAGAGGTAGACATTCATTCCCCATTCTCCAGCAGGACACGCAGGCTTCTGGAGGTTTCTGTAACCCTGTGGGTGTGCCAATGTTAGCATATTTTAAAGTAGACCTCTAGGATTTATGGTTTCCTCTTTGAGTCAAAGGACTAGGACCTCTAGATGTCTAAACAATGACTGCACTGGAATATGCTGCTTAGAAAGAACACTGTTACCCTAGCTCAGGCATGAACCAATTAGCTGTCATAGCTTTGTGGCTCCTCTTGGATTGGATTTGATTGTCCTAATGAAGTATTTTAGCTTATTCCATGTGATCAACTACTAGGATATATACTTAGTCTTATTTTGGTGTCTCCCATCATATTTATTAATTGGGAAAATGAAAAAAAATTCTTTTGATAAATACATTCATTGCCCTTCATTATCTGTATTGGTTTATGCCGATAGCATAAGACTCACATCCATTTCTGCTCTGAGCTGAGTCAGGCATCATTCTGAGGTCTCGTTCTGGTTTACACAAGAGTTTCTAGTAACTGAACAACCAGTATACTGCAATTTAGCAATTTGCTTTGAGCTGTTGGTTAACTTTTCCTCAAGTGCAATCTTTTAAAAGCTCCATTTCCCACTCCTGTGCCCAGTTGAAGCCATCTCTTAAAGCTCCCATTTCACTGTGTGATCCACTAACTTTCCTTTGAAATGTCAGAGAATTGACTATCACCACCTGAACTGTAATGAACCTAAGAAGAGAGGCAATAATTTGGAGACAAAATAAGCGCTGGAAGTCAGCAATCAATGAAAAGTGCTCGGATCATTATTTGTGTCCAACAATAATGCTCAGTTGTTAAGTCCAGTATGCAGAGAATAAACGCTACCCTTAATCCTCATATCATGCGAACTCTTGAATAAATAACCATTTACTTAGAATCTGCTATTTTAGTGAGTGGCACAGCACTGTTTTGATGGGTTAAAAAAAAGAACAATTCCTGGGGTAAGGCAAAATACAAGCTACCCAAAGAAAGTTATTAGAAAATGTATCGGTAAGTAATCTACTAAAAGGTGACAGAAGATACGAATGGTTGGCTGGTAACTGTTATGCAGTGTAAAGTAGAGAATGGTAAGCAGCCATTTCAAAATGGGCATAGTCATCTTGAAAGCAAAAAATAGAATAAGGAATATGTCTTAGAGTTATGATTGCTGTGATGAAACACTATGATAACCAAAGCAATCTGGGGAGAAAGGGTTATTTAGGCTTAGGCTTCCACATCAGGGGAAGGCAGGACAGGAACTCAAACAGGTCAGGAACCTGGAGGCAGGAGCTGATGAAAAGACCATGGAGAAGTGATGCTTACTGGCTTGCTTCCTTTGTCTCGCTCAGCCTGCTTTCTTATAGAACTCAGGGCAACCTATCAAGGGATGATACTGCCCACAATAACCTAGACCGGCCCACATCAGAAAAGAAAAATTCCTACAGCCTGATCTATGGAAGAATCTTCTCAGCTGAGGCTCCCTTCTCTCTGATGACTCTGGTCAGGTTGACATAAAACCAGCCAACACAGAATGATAGGGTCTGTATGACTTTGGACAAGTGACTTAAATTTCCATAATCTTTCTTTCTCTTTAATATTCAAAGCACATATATAAAAATTGGCCTGGAAGAGTTTGAGGAAATTATATGCAAGGCTTCAAAATGAGATCAATATATAAATGAGATGCCTGCAGAATGTGACTTTTTTTTTTGATGAAAACCCTGTAGATGGTATTCATAGCCCTGAACATCTACTGCACACCATAGCCTCTGATTAGGGTTCCTTGGACATTCTCCCAAATTTATGTGATAACCCTGAAAGATTTGACTTGTTTCTACTTCTCTGCCTACAGGGCACTTCATTAACCTCTTACTTTCTGCTTAATACACATGTGTCACCCCTCCATCTGTTGTCCTGTAGATATCAAAGTAAACATTAAGCTGTATGTTAACTGTCTCTCAGAAACTGTCTTGGAAACTGGCATGGTGGCAACGAGCTGTAGTTCCAGTTATTTTGGAGTTGACATAGGAAGACCATTCGAGCCTACAAGTTTGAATAACATAGTAGGATGTAGGATATTATAAAACACCATCATTGAATAACATAGTAGGATGTAGGATATTATAAAACACCATCATTGAATAACATAGTAGGATGTAGGATATTATAAAACACCATCATTGAATAACATAGTAGGATGTAGGAGATTATAAAACACCATCATTGAATAACATAGTAGGATGTAGGAGATTATAAAACACCATCATTGAATAACATAGTAGGATGTAGGATATTATAAAACACCATCATTGAATAACATAGTAGGATGTAGGATATTATAAAACACCATCATTGAATAACATAGTAGGATGTAGGATATTATAAAACACCATCATTGAATAACATAGTAGGATGTAGGAGATTATAAAACACCATCATTGAATAACATAGTAGGATGTAGGATATTATAAAACACCATCATTGAATAACATAGTAGGATGTAGGAGATTATAAAACACCATCATTGAATAACATAGTAGGATGTAGGAGATTATAAAACACCATCATTGTTGTCATCATCACCATCATCATAACCAACAACAACAGCACCAGAAAAACAGAACAAACAAAAAATGCATCCTGATTCCTGATTCGCTTACCATTTTAAACTCTATAATGGGGTCTTACTTAAGACTTTCGGCATCCTTTTTATTTTATTTGCTTGGTGACAAGCTTTGCATTCTGGGCTTTATCATAGGTTAAAAGAGAAACTTCTCGGAATACCCTAGACACAATTCGCATATCAATAGATTTCTAAGAAGATGGAAGGAGAGACCCCTGGTCCTGGAAAGACTGGATGTAGGGGAACGCCAGGACAGAGAAGCGAGAGGGGGTTGAATGGAGAAAAGAGGGAGGGAAGGGGGCTTATGGGACTTTCGGGGAGGGAGGAAACGGGAAAGGGGAAATGATTTGGAATGTAAATAAAAAAAAACTTAGAAAATAAAATTTAAAAAAAAAATATCTAATAAAAAAAGAAATAAATAAAAAAAGATTAAAAAAAAGAGCAACTTCTGGCAGAACTTGTAGTGGAAAGAACGAGAAAGAATTTTTTTTTAATCTTACATGGATTCAGTTTGTTGGTTGTTTTTGTTTGGTTGGCTTTTGCTTGTTTGTTTGCTTAAAATGGGGGTTTGAAGGAAAACAGAATGTGGAATCTCAGAGCTCTGCCGGCCTCTTAGGGACCAGGACCTGGCATGGGTACTGAAAAGTATCTCAGCTCCTGCCTAGCCCACCAACCAGGCTTCTTTACTGTTCTAGTAGCAGCTGATTGCTTTCCCTAGGGATAGTACCAGATACTGCTGGCCTCTGCTTCAATATCTGCTGTCCTGGCTACTGGTAACAGCACCTTGGCTTTATTTAGTCAGTGGCCATACTAAGGTAGAAGGTAGCCTTTCTCAGTTGGCATTTGCATCTAGACAAGGCCACTTGAGATAATAGAACTTCAGGTAACCTTTCTAAAAGAGACCTAAGCAGTGAGGAGGACCAGCATATTGCTTTTCCCCTCCCATTTTCTCCTCTCTCCCCTACTTCTCCTCTAGATCTCCTATGCCCATCCTTTCCTATTGGTTCTTTCTTTCTGGACTTAGAACCTCTTCTTCTTTTTTATTTATTTTCTATATTCTTTATTTACATTCCCAATGATTTCCCCTTTCCTGGTCCTCCCCTCCATGAAAGTCCCATAAGGCCTCTTCCCTCCCCCTGTCCCCCAGTAAACACCCTCCCACTTTTCTGTCCTGGTATTCCCCATACACTGCTACATCCGGTCTTTCCAGGACCAGGGGTTTCTCCTTCCTTCTTCATGGGAATCAATTGATATGTGAATTGTGTCTTGGATATTCCGAGCTTCTGGGTTAATATCCACTTATCAGTGACGGCATACCATGTGTGTTCTTTTGTGATTGGGTTACCTCACTAAGTATGATTATTTTCTAATTTTGAACATTTGCCTAGGAATTTCATGAATTCATTGTTTTTAATTGCTGAGTAGTATTCCATTTTGTAAACATACCACATTTTCTGTGTCCATTCCTCTGTTGAGGGACATCTGGGTTCTTTCCAGCTTCTGGCTATTATAAATAAGACTGCTATGAACATAGTGGAGCATGTGTCTTTATTGCATGCAGGGGAAGCCTCTGGGTATATGCCTAGGGGTGGTATAGCAGGATCCTCTGGGAGTGTCATGCCCAGTTTTCTGAGGAACCTCTAGACTGCTTTCCAGAGTGGTTGTACCAGCTTGCAATCCCACCAGCAGTGGAGGAGTGTTCCTCTTCCTCCACATCCTCGCCAACACCTGCTATTTCCTGAGGTTTTGATGTTAGCCATTTTGACTGGTGTGAGATGAAATCTCAGGGTTGTTTTGATTTGCATTTCCCTAATGACTAAGGGTTTTGAACATTTCTTTTGGTGCTTCTCAGCCATTTGATATTCTTCAGGTGAAAATTCTTTGTTTAGCTCTGTACCCCATTTTTTTATAGGGTTATTTAACTCTCCATAATCTAACTTCTTGAGTTCTTTGTATACATTTTATATTAGCCCTCTGTTGGATGTAGGGTTGGTAAAGATCTTTTCCCAATTTGTTGGCTGCCATTTTGTCTGAATGAGAGTGTCTTTGACTTACAGAAACTTTGTAATTTTATGAGGTTCCATTTGTCAGTTTTTGATCTTTGAACATAAGCTATTGGTGTTCTGTTTAGGAAATTTTCCCCTGTGCCCACGTGTTCAAAGCTCTCCTAGTTTCCTTTTCTGTTGGTTTCAGTGTGTCTGGTTTTATGTGGAGGTCCTTGATCCACTTGGAGTTGAGCTTAGTACAAGGAGCTAAGAATGAATTAATTTGCATTCTTCTGCACGCTGACCTCCAGTTGAATCAGCACCATTTGTTGAAAAGGCTATCTTTTTTCCACTGGATGGTCTTAACTCCTTTGTCAAAGATCAAGTGACCATAGGAGGGTAGGTTCACTTCTGTGTTTTCAATTCTATTCCATTGATCTACATGCCTGTCACTGTACCAACACCATGCAGTTTTTAACACTATTGCTCTGTAGTACTGCTTGAGGTCTGGGATACTGATTCCCCCAGAAGTTCTTTTACTTTTGAGAATAGTTTTAGCTATCCTGGGTTTTCTGTTATTCCAGATGAATTTGAGAATTGCTCTTTCTAACTCTATGAAGAATTGAGTTGGGAATTTGATGGGGGATTGCATTGAATCTGTGTATTGCTTTAGGCAAGATGGTCATTTTTACTATATTAATCCTGCCAATCCATGAGCATGGAAGATTTTTCCATCTTCTGAAGTCTTCTTCGATTTCCTTCTTCAGAGACTTGAAGTTCTTGTCATACAGATCTTTAACTTGTTTGGTTAGAGTCACACCAAGATACTTAATATTGTTTGCGGATATGTGAAAGGTGTCATTTCCCTAACTTCTTTTTTTTTTCTAAGTTTTTTTATTTACATTCCAAATCATTTCCCCTTTCCCATTTCCTCCCTCCCGGAAAGTCCCATAAGCCCCCTTCCCTCCCTCTTTTCCCTATTCAACCCCCTCTCGCTTCTCTTTCCTGGCATTCCAATACATCCAGTCTTTCCAGGACCAGGGGTCTCTCCTTCCATCTTCTTGGAAATCTATTGATATGCGAATTGTGTCTAGGGTATTCCGAGATTCTGGGTTAATATCCCCTTATCAGTGACTGCATACCATGTGTGTGCTTTTGTGATTGGGTTACCTCACTAAGGATGATATTTTCAAGTTCTGACCATTTGCCTAGGAATTTCGTGAATTCATTGTTTTTAGTTGCAGAATACTATTCCATCGTGTAAATACACCACATCTTCTGTATCCATTCCTCCATTGAGAGACATCTGGATTCTTTCCAGCTTCTGGCTATTATAAATAAGGCTGCTATGAACATAGTGGAGCATGTGTCCTTATTGCATGCAGGGGAATCCTCTGGGTATATGCCTAGGGGTGGTATAGCAGGATCCTCTGGGAGTGTCATGCCCAGTTTTCTGAGGAACCGCCAGACTGCTTTCCAGAGTGGTTGTACCAGCTTGCAATCCCACCAGCAGTGGAGGAGTGTTCCTCTTCCTCCACATCCTCGCCAGCAACTGCTGTCTCCTGTGTTTTTGATCTTAGCCATTCTGACTGGTGTGAGATGGAATCTCAGGGTTGTTTTGATTTGCGTTTCCCTAATTACTGAGGATATTGAATATCTCTTTAGGTGTTTCTCAGCCATTAGATATTCTTCAGGTGAGAACTCTTTGTTTAGCTCTGTGCCCCATTTTTTAATAGGGTTGCTTGGCTTTCTGGACTCTAACTTCTTGAGTTCTTTGTATAAATGGGATATTAGTTTTCTGTCGGATGTAGGGTTGGTAAAGATCATTTCCCAGTTAGTTGGTTGCCGCTTTGTCTTTTTGACAGTGTCTTGCCTTACAAAAACTTTGTAATTTTATGAGGTCCCATTTGTCAATTCTTGATCTTAGAGCATAAGCTATTGGAGTTCTGTTCAGGAAATTCTCCCTTGTGCCCATATGCTCAAAGTTCTTCCCTAGTTTCTTTTCTATTAGTTTCAGTGTGTCTGGTTTTATGTGGAGGTCCTTGATCCACTTGGAATGGAGCTTAGTGCAAGGAGATAAGAATGGATCTATTTGCATTCTTCTGCATCCTGAACTCCAGTTGAGCCAGCACCATTTGTTGCAAAGGCTATCTTTTTTCCACTGGATGGTTTTAGCTCCTTTGTCAAAGATCAAGTGACAATAGGAGTGTGGATTCATTTCTGGGTCTTCAATTCTGTTCCATTGATCTACATGCCTGTCACTGTACCAATACCATGCGGTTTTTAACACTATTGCTCTGTAGTACAGCTTGAGGTCCGGGATACTGACTCCCCCAGAAGTTCTTTTACTCTTGAGAATAGTTTTAGCTATCCTGGGTTTTCTGTTATTCCAGATGAATTTTTGAATTGCTCTTTCTAACTCTATGAAGAATTGAGCTGGGATTTTGATGGGGATTGCATTGAATCTGTATATTGCTTTTGGCAAGATGGTCATTTTTACTATATTAACCCTTCCAATCCATGACACTGAAGATTTTTCCATCTTCTGAGGTCTTCTTCAATTTCTTTCTTCAGAGACTTGAAGTTCTTGTCATACAGATCTTTCACTTCTTTGGTTAGAGTCACATCAAGATACTTTATATTGTTTGTGACTATCTTGAAGGGTATCATTTCTATTACTTCTTTCTGAGCCTGCTTATCCTTTGAGTATAGGAAGGCTACTGAATTGCTTGAGTTGATTTTATCCAGCCACTTTGCTGAAGTTGTTTATCAGCTGTAGGAGTTCTCTGATAGAGTTCTTTGGGTTGCTTAAGTATACTATCATATCGTCTGCAAATAGTGATAGTTTGACTTCTTCCTTTCCAATTTGTATCCCTTTGACCTCCTTCTGATGTCTAATTGCTCTAGCTAGAACTTCAAGTACTATATTGAAAGGATATGGAGAGAGAGGGCAGCCTTGTCTAGTCCCTGATTTTAGTGGGATTGCTTCAAGTTTCTCTCCTTTCAGTTTGATGTTGGCCACCCGTTTGCTGTATATTGCTTTTACTATGTTTAGATATGGTCCTCAAATTCCTGATTTTTCTAAGACTTTCAGCATGAAAGGATGCTGAATTTTGTCAAATGCTTTTTCAGCATCTAATGAAATGACCATGTGGTTTTTTTTCTTTGAGATTGTTTATGTAGTGGATTACATTGATGGATTTCCTTATATTGAACCATCCCTGCATCACTGGGATGAAGCCAACTTGATCGTGGTGAATGATCGTTTTGATGTGTTCTTGGATTCGGTTGGCAAGAATTTTATTGAGTATTTTTGCATCGATATTCATAAGAGAGATTGACCTGGGATTCTCTTTCTTTCTTGGATCTTTGTGTGATTTTGGTATTAGTGTAATTGTGGCTTCATAAAACAAGTTGGGTAGTGTTTCTTCTGTTTCTATTTTGTTGAATAGTTTGAAGAGTATTGGTGTTAGGTCTTCTTTGAAGGTCTGATAGAATTCTGCACTAAAACTGTCTGGACCTGTGCTTTTTTTGGTTGGAAGACTTCCAATGACCACTTCTATTTCTTCAGGGGTTATAGGACTGTTTAAATGGTCTATTTGATCCTGATTTAACTTTGGTATTTGGTATCTGTCAAGGAAATTGTCCATTTCCCCCAAATTTTCTATTTGTGTTGAATACAGGCTTTTGTAGTAGGATCTGATGAATTTTTGAATTTCCTCAGTTTCTGTTGTTATCTCTCCGTTTTCGTTTCTGATTTTTTTAATTTGGATACTGTCTCTGTGCCCTCGGTCTAGTCTGGCTAAGGGCTTATCCATTTTGTTGATTTTCACTAAGAACTAACTCCTAGGTTTTTTAATTTTTTGTATGGTTTTATTTGTTTCTACTTGATTGATTTCAGCCCTGAGTTTGATGATTTCCTGCCTTCTACTCCTCTTGGGTGTATTTGCTTCTTTCTGTTCCAGGGCTTTCAGGTGTGCCATTAAGCTGTTAATGTATGCTGTCTCCCGTTTCTTTTTGGCGGCACTCAGGTCTATGAATTTTCCTCTTAGCACTGCTTTCATTGTGTCCCATAAATTAGGGTATGTTGTGCTTTCATTTTCAAATTTTAAAAAGTCTTTGATTTCTTTATTAATTTCCTCCTTGACCAAGTTATCATTGAGTAGAGCATTGTTCAGCTTCCATGTGTATGTGGGCTTTCTGTTGTTTTTGTTGCTATTGAAGACCACCCTTATTCCATAGTGATCTGATAGGAGGTATGGGATTTGTTTGATCTTCTTATATCTGTTGAGATCTGTTTTGTGACCAATTATATGGTCGATTTTGGAGGAGGTACCATGAGGTGCTGAGAAGAAGGTGTATTCTTTTGCTTTAGGATGAAATGTTCTATATATATATCTGTTAGTTCCATTTGGTCCAAGGCTTCCATTAGATTCACTGTGTCCGTTTAGTTTTTGCTGTCCTGAATGATCCATTTCAGAGAGCAGGGTGTTGAAGTCACCCACTCTTATTGTGTGAGGTGCGATGTGTACTTTGAGCTTTAGTAAAGTTTCTTTTAGGAATGAGGTTGCCCTTGTGTTTAGAGCACAGATATTCAGAATTGAGAGGTCTTCTTGGTTGATTTTTCCTTTGATCAGTATGTAGTGTCCTTCTGTGTCTTTTTTGGTGACTTTAGGTTGAAAGTCAATTTTATCTGATATTAGGATTGCTACTCCTGCTCGTTTCCTGGGACCATTTGCTTGTAAAATTGTTTTCCAGCCTTTTACTCTGAGGTAGTGTTTCTCTTTGACACTGAGGTGCTTTTCCTGCACTCAGCAAAATGCTGGGTCCTGTTTATGTATCCAGTCTGTTAGTCTGTGTCTTTTTATTGGGGAATTGAGACCATTGATATTAAGAGAGATTAAGGAATAGTGATTATTGCCACCTGCTATTCTTGACACTATCTTTATGTTTGAGTGGTTATCTACTCTTGGGTTTGATGCAAGAAGGTTACTATCTCGTTTTTTCCAGGTTGTTGTTTCTCTCCTTGTATTTGCGGTTTCCACCTATTATCCTTTGTAGGGCTGGGTTTGTGGAAAAATATTGTGTAAATTTGGTTTTATCATGGAATATCTTGGTCTCTCCATCTATGGTGATTGAAAGTTTTGCTGGGTATAGTAGTCTAGGCTGGCATTTGTGTTCTCTTAGAGTCTGCATGAGATCTGCCCAGGATCTTCTGGCTTTCATAGTCTCTGGTGAGAAGTCTGATGTGATTCAGTTAGGTCTTCCTTTATATGTTACTTGGCCTTTTTGTCTTGCTGCTTTTAATATTCTTTCTTTGTTTAGTACATTCGGCGTTTTGATTATTATGTGACGGGAGGTATTTCTGTTCTGGTCCAGTCTCTTTGGAGTTCCGTAGGCTTCTTGTATGTTCATCGGCATCTTTCTCTTTAGGTTAGGGACGTTTTCCTCCATAATTTTGTTGAAGATGTTTACTGGCCCTTTAAGTTGCAAATCTTCACTCTCATCTATACCTATAATCCTTAGGTTTGGTCTTCTCATTGTGTCCTGGATTTCCTGGATGTTTTGGGTTACACGTTTTTTGCATTTTGCGTTTTCTTTGACTGTTGGGTCGATGCTTTCTATGGAGTCTTCAGCACCTGAGATTCTTTCTTCCATCTCTTGTATTCTATTGTTGATGTTTGCATCTATGACTCCTGATTTCTTCCCAAGGTTTTCTATCTCCAAAGTTGTCTCCCTTTGTGATTTCTTAGTTGTTTCTACTTCCTTTTTTAGATCCTGGATGGATTTGCTGAGATCCTTCACTTGTTTGTTTGTATGTTCCTGTATTTGTTTAAGATAATTTTGCATTTCCTCTTCCAGGATTTCTGCCTGTTGACCCAAGGTCTCTTGTATTTCTCTAAGCGATTTTTGTGTTTCCTCCTCATGGGCTTCCATCTGTTGATCCATATTCTCCTGCATTTCTTTAAGCGATTCTTGTGTTTCCTTTCTACTGTTGATTCATTTCTTTAAGCGATTGTAGTGTTGCCTCCCTATGGGCCTCCATCTGTTGACCCATATTCTTCTGCATTTCTCTAAGCGATTTTTTTGTGTTTCCTTTGTAAGGGCATATACCTGTTGATTCATTTCTTTAAGCGATTTTTGTGTTGCCGCCTTATGAGCCTCCATCAGTTGACCCATATTCTCCTGCATTTCTCTAAGCGATTTTTGTGTTTCCTTTGTAAGGGCTTCTTCCCGTTGTTTCATGTTCTCCTGTATTTCTTTATGAAATTTATTTGTGTCCTTCTTGAAATCCTCTAGTAGCATCATGAGAAGTGATTTTAAATCCAGATCTTTCCTTTCGGGTGTGATGGGGTTTCCAGGACTTGCTGATGTTGGAGAGTTGGGTTTGGATGGTGCCATATTGCCTTGATTTCTGTTAGTAACATTCCTACGTTTTTCTTTTGCCGTCTGGTTATCTCTGGTGTTAGTTTGTCCTGCTGTCACTGGCTGGTGCTTGAACCTCCTGTAAGCCTGCAAGGCTATTTCCACACCTCTGGATGACTGGGTTTCTGGGCACAGATTGCTGAGGGGATGCCCTTCTCCTGAGTGCCATTCAAGCCCTTGTGTGCCTTGCCCCAAGTGATGTTATACTTGGAATATCTCTGTGTACCTGGAGTCCTTGTCTGCTCTGTTTCCAGAGCAAAGATGACAGAGGCTGCTGAGCTCCCTCCAGGCATGGGTCACCCTGCAGGGCAGATGTCCCACAGCAGAGTTGGTACCCAGATGACCACAGAGCTGCCCTGCTTTTGGGCGCAGGTGGAACCCTTGCAGGCTGTTTCCCAAGCAATGCTATAGTTGGGATATCTCTGTGCACCTGCAGTCCCTGTCTGGGTATCACAGGAACAAAGATGGCAAAGACTGCAGTGCTCCCTCCAGGTGCGGGTCACTCTGCAGTGCAAATGTCCCACAGCAGGAGGACCTCTTCTTGAATCATCTGACATGGAGGTTGCAACTATGTTGAAACAGTCTGGATTTGTTTTAGAATTAGGGATGCCCTTCACTGGGTGTTTTGCAGAATGGGTGCAATGAATCTTTAAAGAATGTGGCTGGTTAAGGAAGGGCAGAGGCACAATGCCTCTGAGAACAAGTGGGGAAAGATGCAGAAGAGCAGTCTCTGACCTTGCTTTGCTGATGTGTGATGATTTGTGCTGATGTGAGCCGAGCTCTGGAGTTCTCACCAAGTCTGTAGATGTTCTCATGAAACTAAGCAGACACATGCTGTGTCTGTGCCTTAGGCTGACACCCTGGGACTTTTACAAACTAGGAGTTCAGTCTTGGAAGAGATGTGATGAAATGTGTGAGGAAAACATAAAATTTGTGAGTGGGAAAAAAGGGAATTCTCCAGACAGGTGTTTTTATCCCTACAAAGACGAATCACAGACAAATTGCTCAGGCACGGTTCTGTTTAGACTACATATTGCAGCAACTGTTGCCAACCACCACTTAAGAAATCAGGACCACCAAAGTGTGGAACTTTCAGTCATTCTTAGAATTGGGGGTGAAATACCCATGGGAAGAGATAGAGAGACAAAGTGTGGAGCAGAGACTGTAGGAAAGGCCATCCAGAGACTGCCCCACCAGCGGATCCATCCCATATAGAGTCACCAAACCCAGAAACTATTGTGGATGCCAACAAGCACTTGCTGACAGGAGTCTGATATAGTTGTCACCTGGGAGGCCTGCCAGTGCCTGACAAATACAGAGGTGGATGTTCTCAGCCAACCATTGGACTGAGCAGAAGATCCCCAATGGAGGAGCTAGAGAAAGGACTGAAGGAGCTGAAAGAGTTTGCAGTCCCACAGGAGGAACAACAATACAAACCACTCAGTAACCCCAGAGCTCACAGGGACTAAATCACCAATAAAAGAATACATGTGGAGGGTCCAATGTTTCCAGTCACATATGTAGCAGATGATAGCCTTGTTGAACATCAAAGAGAGGAGAGGCTTTTGGTCCTGAGAAGGCTTGATGCCCCATTGAAGGGGAATGCCATTACAGGGAAGTGGGAGTGGGTGGGTTGGTGAGCAGAGGGAGGAGGGATAGGATAGGGGGTTTTTGGAGGGGAAACTAGGAAAGGGGATAACATTTGAAATGTAAATAAAATATCTAATAAAATTAAATTAAATTAAATTAAAAAAAGAAATCAGGACCAAAGTACCAATGACATTCATAAGGTTCAACCACTTTTCTATTCATGACAAATATATATGTATATATGTGTGTGTATCTCTCTCTATCTATCTACTATCTATCTATCTATCTATCTATCTATCTATCTATCTATCTATCTATAGACTGAGTTGGTACAAAGATGAGCATATTGAAATTATGCATTGTAAACCTTTATTTGCACTAAACGTTTATTCTCTTCTGATAGTTTTGTTCCTGTATATTTATGTGTGCATCTGAGTGTGTGCAGGTGCACCAAATGGTAACATGAAGAGTCCACTTCGATGGCTCCTCACCTTAGTATTACTATTGTTTTATTTTATTTATTAGAAAAACTCTCTCACTGAACTTGAAATTCATCAATTTGACCAAGCAGATGGAACCGATGAACCTTTGCATCTCTCCTGCTTTATGGCAGTGCATGCCACTGTGCCTAGCATGGTGTTGGGGTTAAACTCAGGTCTTCATCCTTGCATGGGAAGCACTTTACTGATTAACTCATACTCTCTATTCCTCTTCTAATTATAAAAGAAAAAATACTTCAGGAACTCCTGAAAATCTGGTGTATGCTAGGCACTGTGCTTCCTATGTCTATTGGGCAAGTAAATCTAAAGTAATCTACTTTTAAACAATGGATCTCTGTATGTTTACAAATTAAAATACATGTTCAAATTAACTTTATGTGATCACATTTTAACATGAAGTATTTACTACTTTAATGAAAATGTAGCAAACATCCCCTCTACTTCTTTTTAGGAACTAATCAAATTCTATAGAAGTTATTTTTACTTTGGATCAAAACCAACTATAATGTTTTTGTTGGAACCTAATTGAGGAAGAAAACTCACGACTTTTCTATTCCTTTGTTGTTTCTAGCCTTGTCCATGCTGAGTCTCCTGGGAAAGCAAATATTCCAAGGAACATTTTCTATGTTATTGATGTCTTTATTTTTACTAGCCAGAATTTACATATTCTGTGCTCCTAAAAGTTTTATCTGCATTTGATCTGCTTAGTTGTTTAATGTTTTGCATTCTTAATGTTCAACTGATTTTCTTCCTTTCTCCCTTCATGTCCTAAGCTAGAGAGCTGGCCATATTAATCACCCTTTCAAGTGAGAGCTTTGAGGTTTCTTGATCAGTTCTACCATTAAGCTTCTTAAACCCTTATTTTATTTCTGTTTTATCTTTTTAAAGGAATCCTTTCTTTCATCTTGGGTCAGATTCTCTGAAAATATGACTTAATGGTCCCTGTTTATTAAAGCTCAAGATAATGAGGCAAGTTTACCAAGAGAGGGTAAAATCGAGGATAGAGAGAAAGAGCCCTGAAAGTATGTTGCAATCACACAACTCACTGAATATTTTTAGCTAAATAGACAGCTTTCTCATTTTTCTATTATAGGTATTTATCATAGTGTCTAGCTGACAAATAATGAACCAGTAGATATTAATACAGTTGGTGTTTACAACTTCCACACATGTCTTCCTATATATATATATATATATATATATATATATATATATATATATATATATATTATATAAAGTGCAAAACCCCAACACTGGATTCATTTCCTTCCATTTCTCACAGATACTCAAACCAGAATATCTGTATCCACTCCTCAAAATGTGACTAAAGATGATAGCTCTCCTAGCAAATTCACTACTGTATAATTTTATAGAGATTAAATTAGAAACAAAATGTTTCAGTTCATTTCAATACTAGTCACCTACTACTGTTTAGTATCTTAGTCTATTCTTTTCATACATCTACTCGAAAACTCCCAACTCGAGGTTAAAATATTCTGCTATAAACAGCAGTCTCTGTGAATGTCTCTGATGGGTTAACTCTTGCCACAGACTTTGGGAGCTTCTGGAAGATGCACAGGCAGATATCATACTCAGGCAGGGTTTGTATTTTTCTTATAATTTCTAGAGTTACTCATACCAGTTATTTAGTTCATGAGCCTAATTTCCCTTACTTTAAGAACTAATATGTTTCTCAGATGATTTCTAATATTTATACAACATTGGGAATGATGTGATTTCATGATTCTTTAGAAAGATATTTTATCAAGATGAACTTGGTCATGTGATAGATAATTACAATACTGATTTGTAATTGTCAGAATTTTTATTATTTATATGTTGTAATTATACAAAATTATGGCATTTTTACAATCTATAAAATATATTTTGATCATATAGTCAACCCTACCATTACCATTCATTATCTCTTGCCTTTCTCCCAATTTTTGAAAATTAGTTCCTTATATATTTATTTTCATTTAGATTCTGTGTATGGAGAAAAATGTGTACTGCTTGTCTGTTTGAGTCTGAGTTCTTTCATTTCACAGGATACTCTTTAGTTTAATCCATTACAACATAGTTTTCTTTTTCTTGTGGCTCCCTACCACCCCATTATGTATAAATACTGCATTTTCTTTATCTATTCATCTGCTGATGGCCACACAGGTTGGTTCCATAATGTGGCCATTGTGACGCATGCCATGATAAACACAGATATTAGGTACTTCTACCGTATACTGACTTTGCTTCTTCCTTTGTGTATGTGAACAGGAGTGATGGATCAAAGAGTAGTTCTATATTTAGCATTATCTCTGTCAACAAGTACCCTGAGAAGGATTGTATGATTTATGTATTTTAACTTCAAAACATTAATAGCTATAAATCCAAACACTACACGCAGGTTAAAGACTTCTGTTGTGATCTAGCCTTCAATTCTGTGTTGAAATTCAAACTATTTATTTAACTTTGAATATTTTGTGCACCTTAGCAAAGTAATATTGGCTAGAAGAGATGCTCCTTTTTCCCCACAGAAGTTGAATTTAAAATAAAGTATTCCATCTGTACAGAAGTATCAATAAAAAGTTGACAAGAACACTTTTGGCACATCATAGTCTAAATGGTGGTGAGACACACAGTAGTTATAATATGAATGTCTTCATTGTACTTTATAGATTTCAAGTATTTTTTTTTATCAATAATGGTACACCATGCTCTTGGAATATTTCTCATCTCTAGAAATGGAAAAATGCTACTCTTCTTTTGACTATAACTGCACAGAGACTTGTATAGTAAGATAGAAAAAGATAAGAACACTTATGAATGTATAATATCCCAGTAACTTGTAATAGTCATCTTATTTAATTTCCAAATAATCTGCATATACATACAATTACATAATGAGGAATAGAAACTTATAATAGTTAGTAAGCTAATAAATGCTAGAGCAGGTATTAATATTTACATGTACCTGACATTTTCCCACGTGTCTTGTGTGAAAACATTCTAGGAGGAAAAGATAAAAAGCCCCTTGTTTGTAATTTGGACAGGTGGCTAGTTCATTAGCTGTTCTTTAGAACATTTTAGAAGCTATAGTACTATGTGCATGCAGAAAAATTACTTTCAACCTATTTGTGTATACATTTAATATATATTGATTTCTTGAAAGAAAATTTGACATGGTAAGGTGACAATAAATGGAGAATGCTAAAGGTTAGTTAGGAGGCTATGTTCTGGGTGGTATCTCAGTTGCATGTGGTTTCACTGTGTTTTCCAGAACAACCAGTTCTTTGGAGGGTTGGTATGAGCTTGATGGTATTACAAAGTTATTATTGTATTTGCAAAAAGTCAAAAAAGAGTGAGGGGAGTTCTCTGACTGTACTATGAGGCAGTTCTCCTTGTGATGTGCAAGAAGGGTGTCAGTGAAAGAACAAGCCTGGTACCCTGTACCCTCACTTTGCTCCTATCTCAAGGGACAATCACCTCATGGCAACTGTGAATACCCTATTGTTATTATCTATACCAGGAAGTGTTAGAGCTAAAAGACAATATTCATAGAGCCTACACTATACCATTTTGACATTCAGTCTTCAAAACCATGAACTAAATAGACCTCTTTTCTTCATAAATAGCCCCAGTTGGATATTTTTGTTACAGTGATAAAAGCTGAGTATATAAATGGGCACATCTAATTTCCTTTCTCCTAATAATTAAACCCTTATGGTTGGTGAGCCACTGGAAGATTCTCATCCTTTTATGAGCTTCAAATCAATGACTGTAAAATGACAAATCAGGAACACTGAGGGAAAAATTGTATGAATACTGTCTCACTGTCACTTCTCCCCTGTGCCTCATCTTTCCTCATTCCTATCCTCCCTCTCCATTCCTGGCTGTTTCAAATCAATCAATAGTGGTTCAAAGAACAACTCTCTACTCACAATAAAATTCCATGAGGCTCACTATATTAAAGGTAAAGATATGTAGATTTTCTGGGAATCTGGCAATCTAAGGCAAATGTTCTTAGAAATATAAAAGACATCGTAGACTTTACACTTACTTTCTAGAATTTATACTGTCCCTCCTTTGAATATCTTAATGTAGATTCATTTTAAATTATATGCAAGAGGATTGAGTAAATGTTCCATTTCAGTAAGTGTCCCTTGTCTGTAGCTGATTGTTCTTAGTAGGTTTTGAGTGTGAAAATTAGCAAACAAATAATATCTTCATATCGCTTCTTTCACAACCCACAGGCACTGGCTTTCACACATGTGCTGAAAATGCCACGATGATCAATATAAAATGCTTTTTAATGCCATAGAGCAATCATAAGTAACATCTTTGTTATTTTAATCAACGAATATGTGAACCTCAATTATGCCAAAGAATGGATGAAAGAGAAAATGCTATATATTAAAAATGATTTGGGCTCTAAGAATATGGGGACCATGCTAGTAAACACACACCTGCCCCTTTTAACATTACATATAGATATGTAAGTTTATGAAATAGAAGGGTTGGTGTATGTTATACTGGCATGTGGTTACATATATATCATGATATGTATGAATAGTTATATATGAATGCATATACATTTCTAGTTATACTTTATTTCTACCCTAAGATGGATAAGTAGATATTGACATTTTTTTTTTCTACAGGTGTGCCTTCTAACTCTTTCAGGGACAGTCTTTTTGAATTATTTAACAGAACAGTTCTCATTCATATTTGAATATCTTATCTGCAAACAAATAAATTAGACACCACTATTATTCCACAGGACTTCTCAAATTGCAAACAGGATCTAAGGTTCCTTCTCTGATGTGTCTTTGTTAGCATTATTTATAAAACATTAAGTATGTAATAGAACAAGGATCAAAAGGCTTAGTTGATTAAATATGAATAAGAAAATTAGATAAAGCATGAGTTTAATAATGATAAGTATCTCTACCCGACTATTTTCCATTCTCAAACAATTAAAATTCCTCTTCAAAAAATTAATAATTAAATTTCATAATTCAAAATATGCAATTCTTTCTGTTTAAAAAGTAATTACCCGCTTCTCTGAATATACATATGAGTGCACTTATGTTCTCTTCATCTGAAGAAAATTTCTTTGATTAGAAAAGACTTTAAGAAAATATACACAACTCAATTTTATAAGTGAATTTTTCAAATTGAAATAAAAGCCAAAAGAGCCATTGACTCAGATAGCTAAGACTCAGCAGAAGGATTTCTCACTCACCCCTCAGTGAATTGCTGTGGAAAAAAGCTAAACGAGATCCTGACAGTATTTTCATATTCAAAACAAAAATATAAATGACAGTATTTTCATTACTGTTAATATTGAAAATATTGGAGTCTAAATATTTATACTCTGGAAAAAGATGAAATGGAAGTTTGACTGAATTAGGAGGGGACAAAATAGAAAACATATGCTAATCACCAAAATAGATTTGGAAAATTTATGAATCAATCAGCCTTTAATGTCCTTTGTAGAGTTTCATCTTTTTTTTTTCCCCCACTGACATTTAGGAAGAAAGTTAAATTGAAAAAAAATAAAAAGAAAACAAAGTGAAACCAATATACCAAGGAAAATGATCAATTTAATGAAGGTCTTAATTAGATGATTCATGAGGTCTTTACTTGCATCCACCCACCCATGGGTCAGTCAATAAATAATGTACTTGAGAGACCTTGTATAAATAATGTGTTGGCACCCGGGAAAGGTGAGATTAAAACAAACTCCTGGGATAGGTCTTGGCATCTGCACTCCACTGAGGCTGAGAGTCAGTGTGAGCTAAAGCAAAAATGATTCTGTGCAAGACAGTTTGTCCTTCGAGTCGGCTGTGCTGAGCACAAATGTGAAAATATTGACGCTGCCATAAACACACAGAAGAACACTGCTTGAAAAACAGTAAACATTTTAAACTCCTAGAATTATCCCTTGCTTTTGCCCTTCAGTGGAAATTTTTACCACATGGAAACAAAATATCGCAAAGCAAGGAAAGGCTGATAGAATTAGTGTTTGTCTCTTGGCTGTTTTGAGAATAAGCATGGCCTCTGTCGACCTGTTTGGAGTTGTTGGCAAGCCCTATCAGCTAATAAGCAGTGGACATCTACAAGGTTAGACTCCCTGTAGGAGACAAGACTTAAATCTTACTTATAATTACTCCAGAGGGGTTTGTCTACTTAGAAAGACATAATTTCCTTCGGAGTAAGCCACTTCCAAAGCATTAGTCATTATTTCTCATATTGAAAGGACAACTGCAAGCCATCTTTTCCTTGTAACGCTTTCACATTGCTTCAATGTTGCAGCCAGATGCCATTAGCTGCCAGCACCTACAGAGATAAACTAATTTCAGCACTTTGTCTTCTAGATTAAGCAGCAAGATATGGCTCATTGCAATCTCAACTTATGCTTATACTCGAAAAATATATCATAAGTTTACCCATGGATTTGACTACACATACTGTACCCCAAGATCAGTCATGTTTACATGGCTTTCTTAGAGTATAAAAAAGGAAGAATTAAACTATTTCTACTTCACTGAAGCATTAGAGTACTAAGACTTTTGTTTTGATGCATGTTTGAACCATGCATATTCACAGAATTCTAACGTAGTCCTAAATCATGCTGTATCTTTCCACCTTCAGGGAACAACTCATTTTGTTCACTTGAATGCACATAGACAGAGATTTCTTCCAATGAAAATTGACTCTTTGTAGTATAACCCAGCAATTTTGATGGAGTAGATTAAAAGTTCACTTCTTGGAAAAATGAGTATCAAAGAGACATTCCAAGGAGAATATGAAAGAAAGAATCTCAAACACCGAGTCTCCTTGAAGTAAATTATTTCATATACAGATTTCATTCCTCTGAGGACTTATGAAAACATCTGTATTCGTATTCCGAACTCTTGGTAACGAAGGACAAACTCAGGTAACACTCAGAGCTCCTAGAGACTAAACCACCAACCAAAGAGTACACATGGAGGGACCCATGGTTCCAGCTGCATATGTGGTAAAGGATGACCTTGTTGGACATCAAAGTAAGGAGAGGCCCTTGGTCCTGAGAAGGCTCGATGCACCAGTATAGGGGAATGCCAGGTCAGGGAAGCGGGAGTGGGTGGGTTGGTGAACAGGGGGAGAGGGGAAAGGACAGGGGGTTTTCAGAGGGGAAACGAGGAAAGGGGATAACATTTGAAATGTAAATAAAGAAAATACCTAATTAAAAAAATAAGTGAAACCTGCTAACACATCCCCTCTGATACTCCTGAGTTGTTACTTACTAAGATCTATACTTCATCTTTGCTACCCTAGGCCCAAATGCGAGACTTCCTAGGAGTGGTTTTCCCCAGATCTTACTTGATTGTACACTCTCTTCTGCAGCTCTCAAGCCTGTTCCCTTTGCTTCCCTGGCATAACAATACTAGATCCTTATTTTGTCCTTGGTTCCCTTGTATGGAAAATCTAAAGTCCCACCTCTATCTCCTTGCCCAGCCATTGGCCACAGCGACTTTATTTACCAATTAGAACCAACTGCAGGATTTTTGTGTAATTTTTTGGGAACCCAATTAACATAATACAAGCATTAAATCAAATCCACAACAGAAACCAATACAGCAATTCACATGATTGAACAGTAAAAGAAATGGTTTCAAAAGTGGCTTGGTACAGAGGACACTAGGAATCACCACTAAAGCCCTGCCTCCGGCTTCATTCTGTGTATGGGGACTCTTTGATGAAGACAGTTGCCTATATTACATCTTCTTATCCTTCCAAAATGAACATTATCATCTGAAAACTTCATTACATTGGAGCAGTTGGAATGGTATCATTTGTTTAACCTTCACTCCATCACCACAATTAGATGAATACAAAAATTTAACATCTTCTTAGGTTTAGAGCTTAACCAATATTCCACCTCAAAAGCTCAGAGTGCAGCTTCACCCAGACTGAATAAAAGTGAAACTGTAAGATTAGACAGAAGTCATTTTCCAGTGTCTGGGAACAGAATCCATTCTATCTTCTTGGAAGTCTTACCACCAGAATATCATACATAAACTAGTCTTGTATAATTTCTTACATGTCAAAGATAATTAAAGGTTACACATGTAGGTACAACTTTATAGATGTGATAAACCACAGTCTTGAACACAATAAACTATTAGCAAGATTGTTGACTTTGCTGTATTCATTTTTTATAATTTCCTAAGCACTTTCATCCATATAGAATATACATGTGTATAACTTAAATTCAGAATTCAATCTCATTTTATTCAATTTATGCAGATGCTTGTGTGAGCATAGTTTATAATTGCATTTGTATAAGTAATGTCATGACACTCTTCCCTGCTTCAACAAAAACACTATATAATGTTACTTTTGATTCTATTTGAAAATAAAATAACTAGAATAACAACTTAAAAATATAAGAAGCCGGAACAGAAGCATATTTCTAGATATAAGCATTTCAAATAATACAGAATATATCATGCACGATAAGGACTAAATTTTTATGGCTTTAAATGCCTATAGAGATCATTTAATTGTGAAATTATCAATATATTGTCAATATTTTCTCCATCAAATAAGGCAATTAGAAAGACATTCACATTAGCATATCTTTATGAAAGACATAAATTTAAGGACTCTCTGATCACACAAACATATACAATTGCACCTCACCGCAAATAGATGTTTCGTGGTATCTTTATTTAGCCTAAGACCATTGAACTTCTCTGTGTTCCTATAACTGAGCACTAGGATTCAATAATGAGCAAGATGGAAGTTACTGTAATTTCACAGTGCTTTCAGTCCAATCAGGAACATAGGCATTGACCTTGTTATTGCACAATCATACTTATTGTACTGAAGTAATACTTCAGTACAGACCAAAATTAAGTGTATTTTTAAGAGGAAATTTCCAATGTTTCTATTACATTATCTTAGGGCCTTGCCTTACCTGCTCTGGAAATTTTGGGAAGTTGCTTTTGAGCTCAGTGCAAAGGAATGGAAGGGTGGGCCATATCATTTGCTTCAGAAACAGATAATCCCCCTCATGGAGCAGAAAGAACACAATGAAGTGGCTATTATAGATGGATTATGCAGGGAATTGTAGCCTGTAAGGAATTCAATCTTTATACTGAAGTTCATTCTAGAATTTATCTTAAAATAGGCTTTAGGTTTTGAAGGTGAGTTGCTGCCCCAATCCCTCCACTGAGGGCCCTGTCTAACTACTGGAAGTGGTCTTTTCAAGTTCCATATCCTCATTGTTGGGCACATTGAGTCCTGGGAGCCTCCTCCATCCTAGCTCTCTGGAACTTTCTAGATGTTCCTTACAAAACACACACACACACACACACACACACACACACACACCTGGCAGCTGCATATTTCCTTTCATTTTCCTGGACTTCTTTGCTTCTCTCCTATCTCTCTCCATAACTGATCCTTTCCCCGTTGCCCTTCCCTCTCTCATCCAGGTCCCTCCCTACCTCTGCCTCCCATGATTATGTTGATCTTCCTTCTAAATGGGATTGAAGCATCATCACTTGGACCTTCCTTCTTGTTTAACTTCTTAGAGTCTGAATTTATTCCCATCTAAAAGTAATGTAGGGACAAAAATGGACCAGAGACTAAATGAATGGCTGACCAGTGTCTGGCCCAACATGGGATCCATCCCATGGGTGGGCACCAAACCCACTGTTAGTAATGCTATGTTGTACTTACAGACAGGAGCCTAGCACTGCCATCCTATAAGAGGCTCTACTGGCAGCTGACTGAAAGGAGTGCAGATACTTAGAGCCAAGCATTGGACTGAGGTCAGGGAACCCTATGGAAGAATTAGGGAAATGATTGAAGATGCTGAAGGGGATGGCAACCTCATTGGAAGACCAACTGTGTCAACTAACCTGGATCTCTGGGAGCTCCCAGTGGCTTAACCATACATTGATTGTTCCAAGGCCCCCAAACATATGTAGCAGAGGACTGCCTTGCCTGATCTCAGTGGAAATGGTTTCGACAAATACTGTACAGACTTGATGCCCCAAGGAGGGTGGATGTGGGGGATAGAAGAGGCAACCTCTCAGAGGAGAAGGGGAAGGGGATGAGGGGCAAACTCTGTGAGGGGTACCAGGAGTTGGAAAACATTTGAGATATAAATAAATAAAATAATTAATTAGTTTAAAAAAGAACTGAATCTTGGGCATGAGTCAATTTGTCGTCCTTGAGTACACTGGCAATAAAATGAACATCTTATTCACACACACACACACACACACACACACACACACACACGCACACGCACACGCACACATACACACACACAATAAAATAAGTTTTAGTAAAGGATGGACAAGGAGACATGCTAAGATGTATGCTAAGTAGACATAGAGACTTGTATTTAAGATGTGAGAATGATTAGTGTAATTGATAGGGCACACAAGAGTTGAAGATATGGTGGGGGATTCTCTTAGAGAGAAACTGTTAACAAAAAGGTGATGTATTTGAATGGAAGTAAAAATTTCGGTTATAAAAAGATAGATATATAGATAGATGATTGATAATTGATAGAGAGAAACATAGATGATTGATAGATGATTGATAGACTAATAAACAGTCAGACAGATAGACAGAGAGATGGACAGATAGATGATAAGGTGATAAGTGATAGACTGTAAAAACCCTGAGGGAAAAATGAAAGGTTAAATTACACAAGTCAGTAGTGACACTGCAAATAAACTAGTTTTAAAGTATTACTTGTTTTACTTGACCAAAAGTAAAAAGATATTATAAAAAACAATCCTACACAACCAATCAAATGGAATGGAAGTGATATTTCACAGGTGAAATTTTAACTCTTGCATGATGCCTTTTGATATTTTCCTACAACAATTTTATTTTTAAAATATTGGCTTGGGCTGGTCAGTTTTTGTCAACTTGACACAAACTGTAGTTATCTGGGAAGAGAGAGCCTCAAGTGAGTAGCTACACCCATCACATTGACCTGTGAGCATATCTGTAGATTAATGATTTATATGGCAGTCCCAGTCCACTGTGGAAAGTGTCACCATTGAACAAGTGGTCCTTTGATATGTAGCAAAGCAGGCTGGGCAATGCATATGGAGCACACCTATGAGTAAATTTCCTCCATGGACTCTGCCTCTGCTCCTGCTGGAATCAGTTCTTGCCCTGACTTCCCTCAGGGATGGACTGTGATCAGGATGCCTAAGTCAAATAATCACTTTCTACCCTACATTTCTTTTGGTCAATGTTTTATCACATAACAACAAAACCTAACTAGGCCATTGCTGAAAAACATTCACTGACTTTAATTCATTTGGGAAACACTTGCTTTAGCATTTTTACCATCTCATTTTATATTTGTCTGCAGCTAACCATGTTTGATTAATAATTAAGTATACTTTAAGATAAATAAGCATTTTGCATAATCAAAAACATGTCAATTGCTTAAATATGTGATCCTCGTGGTCAACAACAGCATCACTGTATTTTATCAATAGTATGTAGTTTGTTATGATCCACTCACAATGAAATCTTAGAAAGCTGCTGAGCAACCTGAAGCAGAAGTTACAGTTTGGAATGGGTGATTTCCAGGGCAGTCTTCCATGTCATCTAAATGCTGAACCCAAGCCATATGGCATAGTGTAAATGAGCCAGTTATAACATGGTGTTTGATGTCTATCAGATGCAGTTTCTTTATTTACTTTACAATAGAAATACAAAATTCAATTAAGAGGGTAATTTTGTCTTCTCCAAATAATTTATTTTTTTTTATCTACCCTGTAGTACAGTGTGTGTGTGTGTGTGTGTGTGTGTGTGTGTGTGTGTGGTTGTATGTGTCTGTGTGTGTCTCTCTGTGTGTG
The DNA here is from genome assembly GCA_036184795.1 of Tokudaia tokunoshimensis. Classification (NCBI taxonomy): domain Eukaryota; kingdom Metazoa; phylum Chordata; class Mammalia; order Rodentia; family Muridae; genus Tokudaia; species Tokudaia tokunoshimensis. Next base: position 25,715,572 of record BTHU01000016.1, read on the forward strand.
CATATATGCTATAGCATGCATGTGGAGATCAGAACAAAACTTTCAGGCTTTGGTCCTCTCTATATTCACCATGCAGGTCTTGGGGTTAAAACACAATCTCTAGGGCTGGGCAGCAAACACCTTTACCTTCTGAGCTATCTCACAGGCCCTGGGGAAAATTTTCTTAAAATAAAACTAGTAATATAAATTAATTTATAATACACACTGCAGTCAGTCCAGAACATTCATCCTTTCTCCCTACTTCTAGAAAATTGTATTATTGTGGCAAAATTGCAAATCTCTGTCCAATAGGCATGATGTGTAGGAAGGATTACAAAATGTTTAAGTAAGATCAATGAGTACATATCTGTCAACTTCAGTGTTCGTTCATAAAAATATATTATAATTCATGGGCCAATATAAGTGACCCATAAATGAAGGTTGTCCATTGTTTCTCTAAATGAAAGATGATTTTGAATATCAAAATACTCAAAAACATGAAGAGATTTGTCACTGTTCTCTAAAAACATTAATTCTTTCTATAAAAAGCATGTTATAGGAACCACACCAAAACGGACAGATTTATCACGATATATGTCTTCACAACTAAGGTTGCCAATACCTTAAATCATGATTTTTTAGAAGTACACTTATGTAAATAAGTGTTTTGCACTTAAATTATTCATTTTTCAAAATAAGATTTAGCTGCATTGAGATATTTGTCAAAATTAAAATTCTTTCTCCATCCTCCTGCTAAGTTTAGTGGCACAGCTGCCATGAAGTCTAAATTGGAACATCTAACTTTTATAAGTGGGGCATAGAATGCCAATCCATAAGTAGAATATGGGGGTCTCTTGGCACGTGTCAATGCCATAAATTCCCTTCCTACATTTAGTCATTTTACTAAAACCGAAAAGTTAAGAATGATGTGTAGAAGATGCTACGAAATATGCATAATTTTTTATACTGTTTGATGGACATGAAGATGTTTTTGCATAAGAAGACCATCTGACATGACTGACAATGATAGGAAGGGGTAATGGAGTGTTCTCCTAGTGAAAGCAGGCCGTGCATCTTCAATACTACTGCCCAACTTAGGTGTGGGTACCTGAAAGAAGGATGACAAGGAAGATGGAGGCTACGGTGACAATGTTGGAAGCTGTGCTGGGAGTCAGTATGAAGAGAATGAGAAGGGCATCAATGAAGTGTGGCAGTCACATGGCCAGCTAGAAAGATGGGACCTGAAAAGGTTTTTAAAAAAATGAATTGCCGGGCAGTGGTGGTGCACACCTTTAATCCCAGCACTTGGGAGGCAGAGGCAGGAGGATTTCTGAGTTTGAGGCCAGCCTGGTCTACAGAGTGAGTTCCAGGATAGCCAGGGCTACACAGAGAAACCCTGTCTCAAAAAAAAAAGTGAATTATTGGCAGTGGGAGTCAGGGATTTTTATTATCAGAGAAGGGGGAATGGACAGGAAAGGATAGAAAACCACAACGAATCTTGTAACTATTCAGATGTGAGTCTGAGCTATGAATGCAGAGGTGTGTGCATATCAAAGCATTCTCCACAGAAACATCACTAGTAAGAGCATAACCAGACAATCTTGTTAGCTGATGAGATCACAGGAAGATCAACGGTGTAGTTTCAGTATGAAGGTCAGAAACTTCCAACACAAGAAAAGCCAACAGCTTTGTTACAGGTTGAAGGCTGGAAAATGTAAAAACAGAAGCAGCTTAAATATGTAAACTTAAAGACAAGCAAAAAGAGATTCCTCCTTTGTACTTACAGTAGGGTCAATTTTTTGTTCTATTGAAGGCTTCGCTAGTTGACTGAAGCCCACCTACATCAAGTAAGATTTTCTTCAGTCTCATTGTCAATGCTTATTACATCAGGAAACACCCTTATGGGCCCTCTTAAAGTCAAACTCAAGCAACTATCAGAGAACTCCTTCCTTCATTACATGGATATGACATTTACAACCACAAGGTGAACATTTGAGTATACATATATAAAACACCCAAGACCCAGATCACTATATATTGTTGTACTTTAAAACTAGAGGTCCTAAGAAGACACCCCAAAGCCCTCCTTCTGCCATGACATAGTTGGGTGGGCGCCACTATAATTAAGAAGTATATGGTAGAGAGGTGGGAGAAAAAGAGGAACAGAACAGTCTGTGCTCTGTGAAGAGAGGTGAAATGGAGTCTTAAGGCTGGTGAGAAACAGGCTCATGTGAGTAGCCTTAGCTACCACTTGATGTCATGGTGATATCCTAGCTCATGCTGCCATGAAGATCATGTCTAGGTCTGTGGTCCTAGAGTAGCAGGGTTCTGTTTTGATGTCCGTGGCCCATGTTACCATCAAAGGTCATGCAGATAGATGTCCCTGGTCTAGACTGATGCCTGGAGCCATATTGGTAGTGGAGTTTTCCACGGAACGGGTTACACCTCTCATTTCCTGTGACACTCAGAGGGCCAGCCTTGTCCCTCCCATGGTCACTGTGGAAGTGCTGGTCCCTAGGGAATAAGAGTAGGTAAACTGGCTTTACACTCTGCTGCCTGCAGTACTGCAGGGATCAGGGCACTGCTTTGGCTGGGCAGCACTGTAGAGCTAGGCCTGGTGACCTGGATATAAGAAATCTGGCCCAGATGGTATCATCACCAGAGAGCTGGTCCCACCTCTTGCCTGGGCAAAACAGGAGAGCTGACCCTGGTGGTATGGGCATAGGACAGCTGGCAGGCTGAACAACTCAGGTACCACCCAGGCCCACATCCAGTGCTTTGGGTTGGCGTACCCCAACATTTACACCATCTATGAACTATTGGAGTCCGTGAAGGGGTCAGTCCTGCAAAATCAAAGCTGCAGAATCTCAATGACACAGGACAACAGACTATCCTAGAGGAGTCCAAGTGAGAATCCAGTATTGATAGTATAGCAGAATCCAAAGGCATTGAACCAGACCGATGACTTATTGCAATGAACTTTTGAACGTAAAGTTGTTTAGACAAAGAAGTATACTGTGTGACACACTGCAGTTTCCACAGCACAACTTTGTTTATTTGTTTCTGTTTTCTTTGAAGTAGGAGGTGGCAGGGGCGGAGAGCACATATGGAGGGACAGAGAGATGGGTGGGATTGGGGTACATGATGTGAAATTCACAAAGGATCAATAAAAAGTTAAAAAGTACCTAGATATCATTGGAGAATGGCTTAATTTAGGGTAAGCTAAGAGAGTGTTCTAAGAGCCTTGAAAACAGTTCATTGTGACATAACGCGGGGAGGTCAGGAAGATGTCAAAAAGATACTAAACAAGATCAAAGAGGCTCCCAATAGCCAAATTTAGGACAAGCAGCAATAGTAACAGATGATAACACAAAATAAAATAAGAACTCACAAGTGAATCTGTATACATGAAAGTTAATGAATTCAATTCATTGATGGTACGTTCCCACTGAGCATGCAATAATTACAAGAGGAAAAGTTATAACTTCTAAAGGAGAATTCTGGCAGACACTGTTGTAAACAAGTGGTAAGAGTTCCCAGTAATAATAAGACAAATGGAATCATGTATTGGCCTATTAAAAGCAAGAGGACAAACACATTATCACTTCTGAAGCTCTCCAACAGAAAAGCAAGTGCGCCACGAGTAAAGGCAAGCTGTACTTATCGAGGGACACTCTCAAAAATACAGGATCTTCATCTTCAACAGTATCAGGACAATGATTTCAAGGAGAACTTAAAGACTTACTAGTGCACATAAGAGGAGAATGAACAGATGTAGCAACTTAATCCAACATTTGACTTGGAACTGGATCTTTCTGCTCTAAAGATTATTTGAATAATTGATACACACAGGAACTGTACAATTACATGAAAATAATAAATTTGTGTCCATTTTCTGACATTCATAGATTTTGGTTATATAAGGCAATATCTTCATTTTTTAATAAACATTAATTTGTGTACATGGAGTAATAATTTTATTCACATATACAGGAGAAAAAGACCTTTGTTCCGTTTTTGCAGCTTTTCTCTATATTTAAAATTGCTTACATACATTTAATTTGTTTAATGCTCTGGCAATTAGAGGTACCAGTCTAGTGTCTATTCACACAAGTATGAAATGCAAGTTTTTTACTATAGTTTTTATCTTATAAAGCACTGTGTATGAGGTTTTAAATTTTTATTACTCAAGAAAACCTAACCAAGTAGTGGGATTTGAATATCTGTAGTCACAGGGAGAGCAGTCCCATATTTCATCACTGGGTGAGTCTCTGTTTTTAAGGACTGTCCCTATATGGTAAACATGCCAGCTCTGCAGCATCCATAAAACTGCCTTAGGGATTGTTCTCACCTATCTGTTTTATAGCTATTAACGTAAAGTACACTCAGTCCTTAGTTATTATCTCTGAAACTTATATACTCCTGGGCACTGCTGCCTGGAAACTCATATTTTACTTGACTCCATACCAAGATTTGCTCACACTGCTCCTACCACTCCAGGACTCTCTTCTTAATACTTTTCTTAGACCCTTTCCCCCTGATAACCCCTAAAATACAAATGTATCCTGGTTTTCAATTTCAGGTCTGACCAGGTCCCCAGAATACACTTTTCTTGCATCATCTCTTTGACATCTTGATCATTAACCATAAATGGATGACTTTACATCTGTATTGTAGATAGATTCCTTTCTTGTGCTCAGACTTAAAGTGCTCACTGTCCAGGAAACATAAAACAAAGACACATGATGTATAGCTGTCCTGGTTGCTAGATCTTTGTTTGTTTGTTTGTTTTGCCAACTTGGCACAAACCAGAGTTATTTGGGAAGAGTCCCAGTTGAGGAAAGGCTCCCATCAGATTTCCTATAGCACATATGTGGAGCTACTTTCTTGATTAAAGATTGATGCTCGTAGGCCCACGATGAGGGAGCTATGTATCATACCTGAGCAGATGGTTCTGACTTGTATAAGAAAGCAGGCAGCATAAACCAGTAAGCAGAGGACCGCCATGGCTGCTCCTTCAATTCTTGCCTCAAGATCTTGCCCCAACTTCCTTTAGTGATATCGTTAGTATGACATGAGAGTTGTAAGATGAAAACAATCCTTTCCTCCCCAAGTTGCTTCTGGTCATGGTGCTTTCTCACCAAAATAGCAAACCTAAGACAGAACGTGTTACCAAGTCCATGGGAGATTGTTTTGACACACCAGACTCTTGGTGAGTCTCCAAACTAGTGGTCATCACTTTTGGATAGTTCTCTTAATTATTAATTTATCTTTTTAATCCCTGCAATCTACTCAGAAGATGGTATCTTTATCTGATTTTTCTTTATTTGATACAAGTTCTAGAGAAAGCAACCCAGTAAGTGTTTGTTGGATAAAAATAATTGAACAAAAGTTTTCAACCTTTAGAAGGATGGACACTATCTTATTTTTCTGTTTGTCTTGTATTGCCTTTGATATAGCAAAGATTTTAACTTTACTCATTCACCAAAAAGATGATTATTAGGTTATTTCTACATGTGAAGCACTGCATTATGGGCTCAATTTGCATTCTACTTGAAAGATCCCAAACAAAAATAAAATTCCAATCAATTTTTTATCAGATTGCCAAATGTTACAGAAACCCACTTTTACCATGATAATATCAAAAAATTTCAATGAAAAATAGAATCTAGGGCCCTCGCTAATACCACTAAGAGTTCAGTAGGAATGGGTGTGAGTAGTGTCCTAAGCTACTTGGTTTAATTCTTGCAGCAAGCTTCATTCTTGATCCATTCCTGCTATTTACTTTGCCACACACAAAAAAATTTTTAGCAAATTAATCTCCTTACAGGCAAATGGTCTGTAATAGAGAGTTCTTATTTGAAAGAAATCACAAAACAGAAAATGATCTAGCATTTAAAAAAAAAAGTGGATTGTCCAGCCCACAGCTCTGTCTTCATTCTTGGAGGCCTGCCTGTACCATGGAAAACCAGGCCTGCCAACATCTGGGACAAGCAGGTAGGACTCTGCCATAGACCCCTTGCCCATCAAGCACATCAAGAACTCTGAGCTCTTCCGGTAGGCACACCTAGCAGCTGCAAACTGTTCCCTGTCCACGGCACTCCATTTCCAGCCTACAATGGTGCCTGCATTCCCTGAGGCTCTCGCTTCCCAATTCCCTATCTGCTGTGTCACTTTCGGGCACAACCAGCAGAAGTGAGTTGCACACTGTTCCCTGAGCTCTACTGTCAAGCCCACAACTCTGCCTGCTTTCCCAGAGGCATACTGGCACCAGGGAAAACCAGGTGAAGCATCTTCCTCCCAATCCTGTATTTGTTGGGTCTCCCTGGAGCATTCCTAGCAGTGAGCTATGCTCTGTCCCTTGAAGCCCATTTCCTGGCCCATAGCTCTATCTGAATTCTTGGGGGGCCTGATAACATCTGGGAAAACAGGTAGGACTCAGTCCCAGGACCCTTGCTGGCCAGGTCCCCTTAGTCATACCCCTTAGCAGCTACCTATGCCCTATCCTCTCCACTCTATTTCCAGCCCAGAACTCTGTCTTCATTCCCACAGGCTTGCTGTAACTAGTATCTGCCAGGTAAAAACCCTCCCCCATCCTCTGTCTTCAAAGTCCCCTAAAACACACCCAACAGAGTTACTCCATCTTAGAGCCTGCAACACTGCCTGCAGCCCCAGTGAGTGGCCTGTCAGCACCATAGACAATCAGATGGCTAAAGGCCAGTGTAAGAATACAATCAACAAGAGTCAGGGAAATAGGCACCACCAGACACTAGCCATCCTACTACAGCAAGCCCTGGATATCCTAATACAGCCAAAGGACAAGGAAATGACCTTAGATCTAATCTTATAAAGATGAGAGGGGCCTTTAAAGTGGAAATGAATAAATCCCTTAAAGAAATACAGGAACAAACCAGGCAATGGAGGCACCTGCCTGTGAGGCAGAGGTAGGCAGATTTCTGAGATTGAGGTCAGCCTGATCTACAGAATGAGTTCCCGGACAGCCAGGGCTATACAAAGAAAGCCTGTCTTGCAAAAACAAAACAAAACAAACAAACAAAAAAAGAAAGAAATACAAGAACATACAATCAAATAGGTGAAGGGAATGAATAAAACTGTTCAAGACCTAAAAATGGAAACAGAAGAAATAAAGAAAACACAAACTGAGGAAATCCTGGAGATAGAAAACATAGGGAGGAAAACAGTAAATGTAGACACAAGCATCACCTACAGAATGCAAGAGATGGAAGACAGAATCTCAGGCATAGCATATATGATTACAGAAGATACTAGAAGGAAAACTACAACCCAAAGAGGTTAATTACATCCCTGAAAAAACAGTAAATAAATAACATCAGCAAAACCAAAAGCAGAGAACACACACACACACACACACACACACACACACACACACACACACACTACCAGCATTAAAACATAAAAATATCAGGAACTAATATTTATTGTTCATTAATATCTCTCAACATCCATGGAGGCAATTTCCCCAATAAAAAGACACAGCCTAAAAGAATGGATGTGAAAACAAGATCCATCTTTCTGCTGCATACAAGAAACACACCTCAGTTGAGGCTTGGTCCATTGCTGTGTATTGTAGTGCTAAACACTGACCTCCAAAGTCTGGTTGCTCTCAAGAATGAGGAGATCATCAGCAAGTGATGTTAAGTAACCTTGCTCCTTAATTTAAAACTATTGATTGAATAAAGATGCCTATAGCCTATATCTAGGCAGAAAAGAGGTAGGCAGAGTTTTGGTTTCTGAGGATTAGGGTCTGAAGGAGAGACCACGAAGAGAGAAGTGGAAAGAGGAGAAAATGTCATTTGGTAAGTGAATTATGATAACATGGCTATGAGGGCTGGCCAATAGAGATAAAGAGCATTCCAGGAGGAATATAGAAGCCATATCTTGGGGTTATTGGCAGAGAAATAGACATAATAGCATATAGGGTAGATATCTGCCTAGTTCTAATGCTTTAAAGGCTTTTAAATATAAAAGTTTTGTGTCTTATATCTGAATTATCAAAGGTGGGGTAGAAATCCCTGACTGAGATTAAATATTTACTATAACACACCTCAGCAACAAAGACATTAACTCAGATTACAGAGCTAGAAAAAGATTTTCCAAGCAAATGTACCCAAGAAACACGCTGGAGTAGCAATTCTAAAATGTCTAATAAAATAGACTTTCAGCCAAAATTATTCAAAAGAGATGGGGAAAGACATTATACTCAAACTGATATCATACTCATCAAAGGAAAAAAACAATCAAGATGATGTCTCAATTCTAAACATCTATGTCCTGAATTCAAGGGTACTCACATTTGTAAACGATACATTACTAAAGCTTACATCACACATTGAACCCTACACATTAATAGTGGGAGACTTCAACACCCCATTCTCACCAATGGACAGGTCTTCAAAATAGATACTAAACAGAGATATAATGAAAATAATAGAGATTTTTTTAATTAAATGGACCTAACTGTTGCATGTTCTTTAATCAAACTCTGAGATTGTACTATTTATTTAAAAAAAAAAACTCTTTCTAATTGTGCTATGGCTCAACCCTTAGCTCACACCTTTAAACCTTCTGACTGGAATAGAAACATGCCCTTAGTAAATAACTTTAATGCCAAACAATGAAAGTAAATTTGGTTTGTAGAAGGACGACCTATGTTTAAATGTGATGTCTAATTGAGCAGCAGACAAAGTGACAAATCAGAGAAAAAAATTGACAGAATAGGAGATGCCAAATTCTCACAACAACAGAGAGGAAAGTGAGGGAACTTAAGAGAGAGGAGAGAAAGAGAGAGAGAGAGAGAAAGGGAGAGAGGGAGAGGGAGGGAGGGAGAGAGAGAGAGAGAGAGAGAGAGAGAGAGAGAGAGAGAGAGAGAGAGAGAGAGAGAGAGAATATGCAGTTTTACTAGGAGAGTGTTATGGAGACAGGTTGAAGAAAACAAGCTAAAAACAGGTGAATACAGAACGAGCCAGAGAATGAGGAGTCAGAAGATTTGTACACATTGCCAAAGTTAGTATGGTGCCAAACAGAGCAAAAGGTCAGAGGCTGAGAGAGATGCTCGATCAAATAAATCAGCTTGGAGAGGAGTTTGAGTCAGAACAGCAGAGTTGAATCAGTAAGAACAGCTTTAGTTGATCAGTAAGAACAGGAAAGGGTGAGCTTATTCAGCAGTAACTCTCAGAGGCTGAAAAGATTCTAGATTGTACAGAGGCTTGAAGTTTCTAGGATTAAACCTAGATTAGCAGACAGAGGGAGTAAACTTCAGAGTCAACATTTACAATAGGGGAATAAAAGTTACATTTACACCTAACAGATATCTATAGAACATTTCAACCAAACACACACACACACACACACACACACACACACACAGAGAGAGAGAGAGAGAGAGAGAGAGAGAGAGAGAGAGAGAGAAACCATTCTTCTCAGCACCTCATCAATTTTTCTCCAAAAATGACCATATAATTAGTCACAAAGCAAGCCTCAACAGATACAAGAAAAATGAAATAATCCCTCGTACCTTAGCATACAACCATGGATTAAAGCTGGACTTCAGCAAAAATAGAAACAACATAAAGTACCAACTCACTGAACCTGAACAACTCTCTACTCAATGGCTACTGGATCAGGGAAGAAATAAAGAAATTAAAGATTTCCTAGAATTCAGTGAAAATAAAGGCACATAAAAATATCCAAAACAACAAAATCAGAAATGAAATGGGGGACATGACAACAGATAACAAGGAAATCCAAAGAATTGTTAGATCTTATTTCAAAAATCTGTAATCCATAAAATTGGAAAATGAAATGGATGATTTTCTTGATAGATAACACCAAAATTAAATCAAGATTATTTAATTTAAACAATGTAAATAGACCTATAACCTGTAAGGAAATAAAAGTAGTAGCTAAAAATTTCCCAACCAAATAAAAATCCCTGGGTCACATGGTTTTAGGCAGAATTCTCTCAGATTTTCAAAGAAGAGTTAATGCCAATACTTCTCAAACTATTCCACAAAATAGAAAGAGAAGGAAGACTGCCAAGCTCATTCTATGAGGCTACAGTCACCATAATATGTTAACCACACAAAAATTCAACAAAGAAAGAGAATTTCAGACAAATTTACCTTATGAACATTGATGTTAAAATACTCAATAAAATACTTGCAAACTGAAACCAAGAACACATCATAAATATTAGTCACCATGATCAAGTAGGTTTCATCGCAGGGATGGAGGGATGATTCAACATATGAAAATCCATCAATGTAATCCTATAATCATATAAGCAAACTGAAAGAAGAAAGTCACTTGATCATCTTATTTGATCCTGAAAAAGCCTTTGATAATCTAATATCCCTTCATAATAAAAGTCTTGGAGAGATCAGGGATACAAGAGCCATACCCAAACACAATAAAGGTAATATATAGCAAGCTAATGGCCAACATCAAATTAAATTAGACAACTACAAATCAAATAACCTAATTAATAATGGGATACAGAGCTAAACAGAGGATTCATGACAGAGGAATCCCTAATGGCCAAAAAGCATTTAAAGAAATGTTCAACATCCTTAGTCATCAGGGAAACAAATCAAAATGACTCTGAGATTCCATCTTATACCCATCAGAATGGCTAAGATTAAAAAAAACTCAAGTGATAGCTCATGTTGGTGAGGATGTGGAGCAAGGGGAACACTCCTCCATTCCTGGTGGGAGTATAATCCCATACAACAACTTTGGAAATAAGTCTGGTAGTTTCTCAGTAAATGGAGAATAGTTCTACTTCAAGAGACAGCTATACCACTCCTGGGAATATACCCAAAAGATGCCCCACCATACCCTAAAGACACTTGCTCAACTATGTTCACAGCAACTTTATTCATAATAGCCAGAAACTGGAAACAAACTACATGTTTCTCAACTGAAGAATGGATAAAGAAAAGGGGAGTCATCTACACAAAGAAATACAACTCAGCCATAAAAATCAGGACATCATGAAATTTGCAGGAAATGAATGGAACTAGAAAATATCATCCTGAATAAGTAACCCAGACCCAGGAAGACAAAGTATGCACTCACTTATATGCTAATATTAGCCATAAGGTACAGAATAATAATGCTACAATCCACAAATCTAAAGAAGCTGAGTAACAAGGAGGACCCAAGGGAGGATGCTTGAATCTCACTGAGAAGAACTAAAACAGACATTAAGGGTGGATGGAGTGAGGAAACTGAATAGGAGAGGGGGCGAGTGAGGAATGAGAGGGATCAAGTCTAGAGAGGACAGAGGGGAAAAGAACTAGGAGAGAATACTGAGAGTAATGGTGGTGTGGGGTCATTTCTGAGATTAACTAGAATCCTACAATAAGGGAAACTCCCTGAAACCTATGCAAGTGAATCTAGCTAAGACCCCTAACAATAGGAGATATGAAACTTGAAACTGTCATCTCTCATCACCAGGGAAAACTTCCAGTGGAGGGATGGAGACACCAACCCACCCACAGAACCTTAAACCCACAATTTGCCCTGCCTACAAGATGTACAGGGATAAAGATGGGGTAGAAACAAAGGAACAGTCAATCACTGGCCCAGCTTTAGACCCACTCCATAAGGGAGCCCATCCCTCACACTATTAGTGATATTCTCCTATGCTTGGAGTCAGGAACTTAGCACAACTGTCATCTGAGAATCTTCACCCAACAGCTGATGGAAACAGATGCAGAGACCAACAGACAAACTTTGTGGAAGAGGGGAAGAAAGGATTGAAGGAGCCAGAGGGATCAAGCACACCACAAGAAAACCTACAGATTCAACTAATCTGGGTCTATTGGGGTTCACAGAGACAGAACCACCAACCAAAAAGCATGCATGGGGCTTACCTAGGCCCCCTACACATATGTAGCAGATGTGCATTTTGGTCTTTATGTAAGTCCCCTAACAGCAGGAACAGGGGTTACCTCTGATTCTGTTGCCTGACTTTGGATCCATTTCTCCTAACTGGGCTGCCTTGTCTAGGCTCAATAGGAGAATATGTGCCTAATCCTACTGCAAACTTGATATGCTAAAGTTGGTTGATAGCCATGGGAGACCTCCCCTTCTCTGAGAAAAAAAGAGGTGTGTGTGGGAGAAGGGAGCCAAGAGTGGGGGAAAATAGAAGGAGAGAATGGAGGGGAAGCCAGGATACAGATACAAAGTAAATAAATAAACAATTTAAGAAAGCTCTGATAGCTCACATATTTTTCTCTAGCAAATAGTATCCTATTATAGACATTTCTCTCCATATTCTCCAACTTGACACGGATCTTCTGAACCAGCAAATGTGCATTATCTTATAGCATAATCTTCCCACATAAGTGAACGCATCTTACTCATAAAGGAAACCCTATTAGATTTTTCTAAAAAGAAGAAAAATAGTTATTTACTTCCTTTGCTGGGATGTGACCGTGTTTGTACAGAAGACTGCTGTCATGTTCCTCATTTTACAAGATTGATTTCTGTCAACAAAGCCTCAAATTGCATTTAGCTATGTGAAATATCAGCACAGTTAACTCATTGAAGCCATTTCAAATGAAACATTTAAGCTACTCCCAAAAATGCTCTTTCAACTGCATCCCCGAGTCTGATTTATTTAGTTGGAATTTTGTCCAAAGTACAGAGATTTATCACTGTTAAGTTTCAACTTATTATATTTGGCCCATCATTTCAGCCTGTCAAGATCTCTTAAAATCTTGGTGCTGGCATGGAGTCTATTCTCTATCCATGCCAACTTCATGTCATATGCATCTTGCTTGAGTTTGTTCTCTATCCTCAGATAAGCCACCAAAAATGGCTAACGGGGAATGTGCTGTTTTTCTACTGAATTCAAAGAGCAAAAAGGAAGATGAAATCATCAAGGAAGACATGTAAAGACAAGTATCTTTTGATTCAGGGCAATGATCTCATGTGCAGGCATGCATGTTCTTGGCAGTTCCTACATTGCTTGTCTTGATGTATAGGTTGATGGTGAGAGAAGAAAGCCTGGAGTAAGTGAGAACCTTAAATGTATTTTTAGTGTACTTAGAGCTAGAATAAGGGAAGTGGGAAGACAAAGACAAAACTGTTAGGAAGGTGCTTAATCTTGCAGTCTTAAAAAGGCACCGAGGTGTTTGGAAACGTTGGGAATAAAGGCCTTTAAGTTTTGGACCCCATTTTTTCTTACTTGCCTTTAAACAAGTACATGTCACCTTATATAGAACCTGCAGTTGCTTGCTTTGTGAGGATTTGTTCTTTTAGAGAGTAAGCTGTTCTTCACTGCTCACAGGAATGCTAGTGAAAATCTCTAGTGAACATAAGTAATGTTTAAACTAACTCTAATCTGGGACCATTTCTCTGGTGAGTTGGGCACAAAACTACTGAAGGGAATTCCCAACAGCGGAAATAATAATAAGTAGGTGTTCTTGTGGGTGGGTGTTCATTTCTTCCCCCTTTTATTAAACACTTTATTTTCTCATACAATATAAATACAGTTTTCTCTCCCTCTACTCCTCCAAGTTCCTCCCTACCTTCTTTCCCATATGGGTCCATCCCCTTTCTGTCTCTCATTAGAAAAGAACAGGCTTTTAAGAGACAACAGCAAAATATTTTTTAAAATGATAAAAATAGATTAAACAAAAACCATTATATCAAAATTGGACAAGCTAAGCCAACAGAAAAATAAAAGAGTTCCAAGAACAGACTCAAAAATCAGAGATACACTGTTCTCACACGCAGGAGTCCCATAAGAGTACTAAACTGAAAGCTAGAGTAGATATTCAGAGAGCCTGGTGCTGGACCTGTGTAGGCCCTGTTCTTGCTGCTTCAGTCTTTTTGAGTTCATATGAGTTTGGTTCGGTTGTTTTAGAGGACCTCATTCTTCTGGTATCCTTTATCTCCTCTATCATCCCTATTCATTCTACCTCATCTTCCTCAGATTTCCTGAGCTCTGAGGGGAGGGATTTGATGGAGACATCTCCTTTAGTATTGTGTGTTCCAAAGTCTCTCTCCTTACATAATGTCAGGCTGTGGTCTCTGTGGTTGTTCCCATCTGCTGTAGGAGGGAGCCTCTCAAATGATTGCTGAATAAGGCACTGGTATTTTATGAGTATAGCAGAAGTTCACTAGAGTCATTTTATTGTTGCATTCTACTCCTCAAGTTTTCCTTACTGTGCCTCAAATGCCCTAGCTGTCTCTCCATGTATTTCCTTCCCCAATACCTCCCCCTTTCCACCCAGTTCTCCTCTTCTTGTTCTCCACTCCCCAAACTTCATTTCACCTGTAAAATTGATTCTATTTCCCCTTCCCAGGAGATCCATGTGTCCCCCTATTCTCTATGACTATCTTCTCTGGGTCTACAAATTGCAGCTTGGTTTTCATTTATGTAACAGCTAATACTCACCTATAAGCTAATATAGAGCATATTTATACTTCTAGGTTTGCTTTGCCTCATTCAGAATAAGTTAGTTTAGTTCCATCCATGTTCCTGGATATTTTTTGAGGTCATTTTTTATATATTTGAGTAATACTCTATTGTGTAAATATACCACATTTTCTCTATCTTTTCTTCTGTTGAGGGACATCTAATTTCTGGCTATTATGAATAGAGTGGCAATTAACGTGGCTGAGCAAGTATCCTTGCGGTAGGATGAAGCATCCTTTAGGTATATGCCCAAGAGTGGTTCTTGAGGTAGCTAGGTCTTGAGGTAGATCAATTTGCATCTTTCTGAGGAAGTCCTATTCTGATTTTCCCAGTTGCTGTCAAATTTGTACTACCATCAGCAATTAAGAAGTGTTTACCTTGCTTCATATCCTTACCAATGTGAGCTGTCATTTGTGTTATTGATTTTAGCCATTCTGATAGGTGTATCATGGAACCTCAAAGCAGTTTTGATTTGCATTTCCCTGAGGGCTAAGGACAATGAACAATTTTTTAAATTACTTTGCCATTTGAATTTGCACTATTGAAAATTCTGTTTAGATCTGTACCTCATTGTAATTGGATTATTTGTTTTTTGATATCAGGATTCTTGAAGTTTTTTTAAATATATATTTTGGATATTAGCCCTATATCTGATATTGCATTTATAAAAATGCCTCCCATTCAGTAGGCTGCTGCTTTGTCTAAATGCCAGTGTCCTTTGCCATGTAGAAGGCTTTCACTTTTATAATGTCCATTTATTAATTATTGTTCTCAGTGCCTTGCTAACAGTGTTCTTTTCAGATAGCTTTCTCCTATGTCAAAGACTTCGATCCATCTGGAGTTAAGTTTTATGCTGGGTGATAGGAATGGGTCTATTTGCATTCTTTCATATGCGGTCATCCAATTTAACCATCACCATTTGTTGAAGATGCTGCCTTTTCCCCCACCAGTGTGTATTCATGGCTTCTTTATAAAAGATCATATATCCCTAGGTGTATAGATTTATGTATAGATCTTCAATTTGATTCCACTTATCAATGGGTCTGTTTTTGTGCTAATACCATGCTGCTTTTATTACTATAGCTTTATATTATGACTTGAGAACAGGAAGGATGAGACCTTCCACATTTCTTTTATTGCTCAAGATTGTTTTAGCCAAGTTCAAGTACAATTCTTCCTCAGTTAAGAAGTTCATTGTATGGATTCAGAAGATGTGGTATATCTACAAAATGGAATACTACTCTGCAATTAAAAACAATGAATTCACGAAATTCCTAGGCAAATGGTCAGATCTTGAAAATATCATCCTTAGTGAGGTAACCCAATCACAAAAGAACACACATGGTATGCAGTCACTGATAAGGGGATATTGACCCAGAATCTCAGAATACCCTAGACACAATCCGCATATCAATAGATTTCTAAGAAGATGGAAGGAGAGACCCCTGGTCCTGGAAAGACTGGATGTAGGGGAACGCCAGGACAGAGTAACGAGAGGGGGTTGAATGGAGAAAAGAGGGAGGGAAGGGGGCTTATGGGACTTTCGGGGAGGGAGGAAACGGGAAAGGGGAAATGATTTGGAATGTAAATTAAAAAAAATAAAATAAAATAAATTAAAAAAAAAAAGAAGTTCATTGTAGAGAATGGCAGGGTGGGAAGGCAGGAGTGAGTGGGTGTGAGCACCCTCATAGAGGCAGGAGGATGGAGGATAGGATAGGTGTTTTCTAGAGGGGATACCTGGAAAGGGGATAACATTTGAAATGTAAATAAAGAAAATATCCAATAGAAGAAAAAAAAAAGGTTCATTGCTATCCTGTGGCAGCAAATTGGTGGTAACCACAAATGATTCCTACTCAGTTCTGTATTTTTATTTTTAGTTTCGTTTAACTTTACAATTACAGTATAATTGTATAATTTCCTACTTCCTTTTCTCTTTCCAACCCTACTGATATATTGCTTCTTGTTCTCTTTCTAACTCATCTTTTGTTCAATCTGTATAATGTGATGCCATGTATGTTTTCAAGAGTGACCATTTGGTATTGGATAAGCAAGTAGTGTGCTCTTCCCCAGAGAAGAGTATTTCTTCTCTGGAGTCTGAATTATGAGTCTTCATCCAATCTATACTCCCAAGTCAGAGGTCTAAGATCAAGTAGCCTGAAGCCATGACACTTCTCCTCATGTCTCAACTATTATTCAAGCACTAGAGTGCTGTGCATATTCTACTGTCCATTATGAAACTACATGCTGATTTGCTTATGTGGTTTTTATACAGCAGTTTACTTAGTTAATTAGGCTCAAATCCTACATCATTTGCTTTGTTTATCTATAAAACAGTTAATATTTTATAGATATTTAATAAATTTATGAATAAATAAATGAGGATGAGCTGTAGGAACAAGATACCCAGCATTTCAAAGCCAGGGTTTAATTACTTGATCTGCTAATCTACCTTTTGTTACGTAAATACTTGAGGATTAGGAAGAGAGCACAAAGGAAATATGGGAAATCCTCAGTTATTTACTTACCAATTTTAAGCATCAATTCACTTATGTATTCTGGTTGGTAAAAGTCACAAGTAATAAGTTCAAAGCCTAGTAGATAGGTAAAAGTTAATGCAAAAGTTATTTTTTATACAATTACAATGGTATGCTATATTATATTTTATGGACATGTGTGCACATAATAACAGTAAATAAAAGCACAGCTAGTTTCTCAATGGGTAATGCTATTTGTTGGTATCTTCTATGACTTTAACATCATCCTTATGGTTGTTGAAGAACAATTACCTAAGATGAAGTCTCAACTAACACAGATCAATTATGTTAAGCTTTATAAGGAAAATTATATCCCTCTTTAATATTTGGAAGTTTGATCCAAGTGAAATAAAATTTATTAGTTTATATTTGCATTTTAATATTCTCCTTGTGATGTTTTTCAGAAGTCCACCACAAAGTATTACAGAAATACACTATAGGTAGAAGTAGTCACAATTCATACATTCACAGAAATAATAAACACAAGAGATGAAATTATCTTATACTTAAAGAAACATTTGGTCAATGGTGCATTATAACTCCTCTTTAACCAAAAAGCTCCACTAAATTTTTATAAGTTCAATATTTAGAAAAAGAAAAAGTCAGAAGTGCATGGTTGTACAAGCCCTTAATCTCAGCACTCACAAGGCAGAGGCAGGCAGAATACTGAGGTCAAGGCCAGCCTAGTAAACAAAGTAAGTTCCAGGACAATTAGTGCTGTTACACAGAGAAACGCTATCTTGAAAAACAAAAAGAAAGAAAGAAGAAAGAAGGAAGGAAGGAAGGAAGGAAAGAAAGAACAAAGGAAAGAAAGAAAGAGAAAGAAAGAAAGAAAGAAAGAACAAAGGAAAGAAAGAAAGAAAGAAAGAAAGAAAGAAAGAAAGAAAGAAAGAAAGAAAGAAAAAGAAAGAAAGAAAGAAAAAGAAAGAAAGAAAGAAAGACAACAAGAATCTCAAACAACCCCTCCCAAAAAATTCCAACCAATCAAACAACAAAAAAACAAACAAAGAAGAAATAGAAAAGGTCATGAACAGATTAATAGATTTAGTAAACTTATGAGAATCATTAAAGAGATGAAGAAGTAGGATATATTGAGTTACTTTAGAGGGAATCTATAACCTACAATATGTGCAAAGTCACATGTCTACACTGTGTTGTGAATCTAGTACTTGAGGAAAGTTCAACATGTGACTAAGAAAAGGAGAAAAAATAGAAAACCTATATTTGGAAGAGCTGACTGACCCTATGTATGTATGTTTTCCTCCTTCCAAGAGAAATATTCTTAATAAAAATGTTCTGTGTATGAGAAATGATGAAATTTCTTTAAGGAACATGAAAACTCCCAAAGTACATAACTTATTTAAAGTTTCTCCAGGGCAAGATCCTTGAATACATAATGATCTCTGTCTCTCTGCTATTAGTTATTCAACATAAGTGCTTGCTATCAGCATTACCAATATAAATAGAAATAATCCTCAGCTTCTATGAGATTATTTGTAAATATAAACATACTTAAAACTAGAAAGAACAAAATCTACAAGTTAAAAAAAGTTACTGATTATACAGAGCACTTAATAATAATGATAGATTTTATATGAATTCCTTAATTCTGAAAAATTGATGATTTAAGTACATAGAAAAGGTTATAAAAACCAGAGAGAGGAGATACGTACCCATACATACAGCCTGCTTGCTTCTGAAGAGATCCTCAGTAATTAAAGTCACAGGTGAGAATCTCACCCAAATCCCATGCCAACCACAGGGCCCAGCTGACTTGGGACCCACCTCTCCTACACCACCAACCTCCCCTATCCCCAACCCCACCAACCTCCCTCACTCCCACCCCCTGAACTCCACCCTTCTTCTGGCCCACAGGCCCAATACCCTCCCACACTTCACAGCCTGCCTATCTCCTGGGAAGCCTACAGTAACCAGGGACACAGGAGGCCTGCTCTAACCAGAGACACAAGAGAATCACCCTAACCAGAGACAGCACTGCCTATATCCAAGGAGGCTGGCTCTAGTCAGAGACACCCAGGCCAGTTAACACCAAAGATAATCAGATGACCAGAGGCAAGTGCAAGATCATACCCTTAAAGAATCCAGTGCAATCTGGCACCACCAGACCTTGTTCTCCCACCACAATAAGCCCTGGATACCTCAACATGCCTGAAAAGCAAGATAATGACCTGACATCCCATCTCATGTAGATGATAGAGGCTTTTAAGGAGGACATAAAGAACTTCCTTAAAGAAATACAGGAAAACACGGGTAAAGAAATAGAATCCCTTAAAGAGGAAACAAATAAATTCCTTAAAGAAGAAGAATATCTAATGGCTGAGAAGCACCTAAAGAGATGTTCATCATCCTTAGTCATTAGGGAAATGCAAATCAAAACAACCCTGAGATTCCATCTCACACCAGTCAGGATGGCTAAGATCAAAAACACAGGAGACAGCAGTTGTTGGCGAGGATGTGGAGAAAGAGGAACACTCCTCCACTGCTGGTAGAATTGCAGGCTGGTACAACCACTCTGGAAAGCAGTCTGGCGCTTCCTCAGAAAACTGGGCATGACACTCCCGGAGGATCCGGCTATACCACTCCTGGGCATATACCCAGAGACTTTACCTGCATGCAATAAGGACACATGCTCCACTATGTTCATAGCAGCCTTATTTATAATAGCCAGAAGCTGGAAAGAACCCAGATGTCCCTCAACGGAGGAATGGATTCAGAAGATGTGGTATATCTACACAATGGAATACTACTCTGCAATTAAAAACAATGAATTCACGAAATTCCTAGGCAAATGGTCAGATCTTGAAAATATCATTCTTAGTGAGGTAACCCAATCACAAAAGAACACACATGGTATGCAGTCACTGATAAGGGGATATTGACCCAGAATCTCGGAATACCCTAGACACAATCCGCATATCAATAGATTTCTAAGAAGATGGAAGGAGAGACTCCTGGTCCTGGAAAGACTGGATGTAGGGGAACGGCAGGACAGAGTAACGAGAGGGGGTTGAATGGAGAAAAGAGGGAGGGAAGGGGGCTTATGGAACTTTCGGGGAGGGAGGAAACGGGAAAGGGGAAGTGATTTGGAATGTAAATTTAAAAAAAATAAAATAAATAATAAAAAAAAAGATATAAAGAAAAATACAATCAAGCAAGTGAAGGAATTGAAAAAATAGTTCAAGAATTAAAAATGGAAATAGAAACAATAAATAAAACACAAATGGAGTCGACTCTGGAGATGGACAACTTAGGAAAAAGATCATGAGCTACAGATAAAAGCGTCACCAACAGAATACAAGAAATAGAAGATAGAATTTCAGGCATAGAAGATACCATAGAAAATACTGACTCAAAGAAATATAAAGTGTAAGAAGCTCCTACCCCCCAAAGATCCAGGAATTCAAGACACAATTAAAAGGTGAAACCTAAGAATAATAGGAGTAGAAGAGGGTGAAGAATCCCAGCTCTAAGGACAAGAAAACATCTTCAACAAAATCGTAGAAGAAAACTTCCCTAACCTAAAGAAAGAGATGGTCATAAGAGCCATCTTATTTTTTTTTTTTGGTGCAAAAAGCAAGAGGATTTTTATTTAATCAAGCATGCTGGGGTTGCTCTGCACATGGGGAGAGAATGACCACATGCAGTCTGCTGTGCGGGACATTATACAGTTCTCAGGGCAGCCGCCATTAGGCACAATGTGATTGGCAGAACAGTGTTACCTTTAAACTAATTGATTGTTAGGGGATGAGGTAGGAGTCAACAGTCTTGGAATAACTTTGGGCCTCCCTTACATGCAGGGACCTCTCTGTGGTCTGAGGAACGTAACTTAGGCTCTCCCTTCTGGGAGGGGCAAGTGTTCCATGACCTTTCCAAAGTTTCTGAGCTAACCCTTTCATTCCTCCCTTTTCTTTGTGCATGCTTCAATTGGTGAAGCAATTGCTGGTATTCTGATAGCTCATACTTCTGGTCTTCTGTTTCTAGTTCTTTGTATCTCTAGTTTAAGATCATTAGCTGTACTGTGCCTATGTGTTTCTTAACAATAGCAACCAAGCAGTCCAAAATATAGGGGCCAAAGATCAACAATAGCAGGAGAACAATTAAGTGTCCTAACAGGGTGGATATGTAGGTGATTAATCAAGTGGAGGAGTTAAACCAAGTCTAGAACTGCCCTGACTCTGTTCTCTCTTCTCTGCTTGGCTAGCCCTTTCCTCATCTTGGCCATTGACTCTTTAACAACCCCGGAATGACCTGTATAAAAATAGATAAGGCAGCACATAGCCCTCTTATTCTGCAGGACTACTTCTGATAACGCAGTAATTCTTGAAGGTGACTGATGGAAGTTTCTATTTTTCTCTATATCTAAATCAATGGCTGCACTAAGACTGTCATAATTTTCCCCTTGTAAGACCAGAGTGGAGGTCCTGGTGGCTGTCCTGACCATCCCTAACCCCAACAGAAAGGAGAAAGTGAGTGCTGTAACAGGTTTGGTGGGCAGGCACTTAGGATGGGGAAAGGAACCAGAATCCAATGTGCCACCAGGCAGTCATCAAGGTCGAGTGATCTTGAGCTTGAACAAATTGTCCATCTTCTGTACCAGTAGGGGTCTCTGGGGGACAGGCTGTCTGCAGGTTTCACATGGGAAGAGTGCACTCAGGCTGCAATACCATTCACCTTGAGGGCTATGGGTGTGGCTAGCAGAGGGTCCATCGGGGTTCTAGCTGTTGTCCCCGATGCCTTCTTACATAGATCCAATTACCAATCTGGAAGTGGTGAGGGGTCTCTGGCATCCCTAGAGCATTTAAGGCAGACAGTTTGAGGTAAAATTTCATGTTGTGGGATACCTCCTGGGAGGGCCCAGTGGACAGCGTAGGGAGATGGTATACCAAACAGGATCTCAAAAGGGGTCAGGTTAACATGGCAGGGGCTGTTCTGGGCTCAGAACAGGGCCAAGGGGAGGGGTACCGCCCAGCCTGAGCCAGCTTCCAAGGTCAATTTAGTTAAGGTCTCTCATAGGGTTCTGTTTATTTTCTCTACCTGCCCTGAGCTCTGGGGATAGTACACCTAATAATGCTTCCAATTAGTCCCCAATATCTCTGTCAATCCCTGAATTACCTTAGAGACAAAAGCAGAACCATTGTCTGATCCAATTACCTTGGACACTCTGAACCTCGGGAAAATTTCCTCTAATATCTTCTTTAGCTATAACGGTAGCTGTTTCCTGCTTGGTGGGGAATGTTTCAACCCATCCAGAGAAAATATCTACAAACACTAAAAGGTATATGTAACCATATTTTCCTGCCTTAACTTCTGTAAAATCTCTCAATATCCGCCGGGCTGTTTTCCCCTAGGTCTTTTGCCCTGCTTACTCTTTGCAGCATAAGCATTCACTTGCGGGCATACCATACACTGTTTTACTCTCTCTGACCCAAAACCTGAGTCTTATAAATATATACTTTAGGTCCATTAACTGCTTGGACAAGCCTTTTACCCCCTAAATGAGTCCATCTGTGCATTTGGCCTAGTAAGTCTTTTGCTTACTTTCTGGGGAATATAATTCTCCATTCTTGTGTGTGCCTTCTCTTGGTAATAGCTGGTAGGGTGGCTAGCAATCTGAGTTCTTTTTTCTTCAGTATATTCTAAGTGAGGCCATTCCTTAGTCCAGTCCCATTTCCCAGTGGGTGTCTCTTGCAGGCCCATAACCATTATAGGCTCCTGCATAGCCACTTCTGGAGCCACTTGATCTGCCTGGTTATTGCCCACTGAGTCTTTTCCCTTATTGATGTCCTGGGCAGTGAATAATACTCACAGTTGCTGGAGAAGCCATCTTATGTGTCAAGAAGCCTACAGAACACCAGAAAAGAAACTCTTCTTGTCAGAAAATAATCAAAAGACTAAATGCACAGAACAAAGAATATTGAAAGTTGTAAGGGAAAAAAGCCAAGTATCATAAAAGGCACAGCTATCAGAATTACACCAGACTTCTCAACAGAGACTATAAAATCCAGAAAATCTTGAACAGATGTCATCCAGATCCTAAGAGAACACAAATATCAACCCAGGATATTATACCCAGCAAAACTCAATTACCATACATGGAGAAACCAAGATATTCCACTGCAAAACCAAACTTAAGCAATATCTTTCTACTAATCCAGTCCAAGAGAGGATACTGGAACAAAATGTCCAATACAAAAGGGTAACTACACAAAAGAAAACAGAAGAAATTAAGCATTTCACAATAGACCCAAAAGAAGAGACTCAAATACACATAATACCACCTCCAGTAACAACAACAACAACAGCAAAAAAACAAAACAAAACAAAAAAAAAACAAGAACTAACAATCATCTGTCTTTAGTATCTCTCAACAACAATGGACTCAATTCCCCAATAAAAACAAGACACTAGCTAAAAGATTGGATACATAAACAGGTTCCAGCATTTTGCTGCGTTTAAGAAACACACCTCAGTGACAAAGACAGACACTACTCAAGAGTAAAAGGCTGGAAAGGCTGGAAAAAAGTTTTTTAAGCAAATGGTCTCAAGAAACAAGTGGGAGTGGCATTCTAATATCCAATTAAAGAGATTTTCAACCAAAAGTTATCAAAGGAGATGGGAAAGGGCACTTCTTATTCATCAAAGGAAAAATCCACCAAGGAAAGTCTCAATTCTGAACATCTATGCCCCAAATATAAGGCCACCTGCATTCATAAAAGAAACATTACTAAAGCTCAAAAACACAAATTAAAACTTACATGATAATAGTGGGAAATTTTAACACCCAACTCTCACCAATGGACAGATCATTGAAACAAACTCTACAGAGACACAGCGAAATTAACAGAAGTTATGAACCAGATGGATTTAACAGATATCTACAGAATATTTCACCTCAAAACAAGAGAATATATTTTCTCCTCAGCACCTCATGGAATCTTCTCCAAAATTGACCATTTAATTGGACATAAAAGAAGCCTCAACAGATATGAGAATATTGAAATAATTCCATGCATTCTATCAAATCACCACAGACTAAGGCTAGACTTCAATAACAATAAATACAACAGAAATCCCACATACTCATGAAAACTAAACAACTCTCTGCTCAGTGATATCTTGGTCAGGGAAGAAATATACAAAGAAATCAAGGACTTTATAGAATTCAATGAAAATGAAGACATGTCATAACCAAACTTATGGGACACAATGACAACAGTGTTAAGTGGAAAAATCATAGCACTAAGTGCCCTAATAAAGAATTTGGAGAGACCCCATACAAGCAAATTAACAGCACACCTGAAATCACTAGACCAGAAAGAAGCAAACACACCCAAGGGGAGTTGACAGCAGGAAATAGTCAAACTCAGAGCTGTAATCAACCAGGTAGAAACAAAGAGGACAATACAAAGAATCAACAAAATCAATAGCCAGAAGCTGGAAAGAACCCAGATGTCCCTCAACGGAGGAATGGATTCAGAAGATGTGGTATATCTACACAATGGAATACTACTCTGCAATTAAAAACAATGAATTCACGAAATTCCTAGGCAAATGGTCAGATCTTGAAAATATCATCCTTAGTGAGGTAACCCAATCACAAAAGAACACACATGGTATGCAGTCACTGATAAGGGGATATTGACCCAGAATCTCAGAATACCCTAGACACAATTCGCATATCAATAGATTTCCAAGAAGATGGAAGGAGAGACCCCTGGTCCTGGAAAGACTGGATGTAGGGCAATGCCAGGACAGAGAAGCAGGAGGGGGTTGAATGGGGAACCGAGGGAGGGAAGGGGGCTTATGGGACTTTCAGGGAGGGAGGAAATGGGAAAGGGGAAATGATTTTGAATGTAAATAAAAAAAACTTAGAAAATAAAATAAAATTAAAAAAAAAAAGAGCTGTTTCCTTGAGAAAATCAACAAGATGGATAAACCTTTAGCCTAACTAACTAAAGGGCACAGAATCAGTATCTAAATTACAAAATCAGAAATGAAAAGGGAGACATAATGACAGAATCTGAGGAAACTCAAAAAATTGTCATTCAAAGCTGGAAAGTCTAAATGAGATGGATGTTTTTGTAGACAGATACTTCATACCAAAGTTAAATCAAGATCAGGTAAGCTAAATGATCCCATTACCCCTAAGAAATAGAAATAATCATCAAAAATCTCCCAACCAAAAAGAACCCAGGTACAGATAGTTTTAGTGCAGAATGCTATCATTCCTTCAAAGAAGTGCTAATAACAATACTGTGCAAACTATTCCATGAAATAGAAACAGAAGGAAAACTATCTAATTCATTCTATGAAGCCACCGTTTACTCTGATATCTAAACCACACAAAGGCCCAACAAAGAATGAACACTTCAGACCAGTCTCGCTTGTGAATATCAATGCAAAATACTCAATAAAATTCTTGCAAAGCAAATCCAAGAACACATCAAAACCATCATTCACCACCTACAGATTGGGAAAAATTCTTCACTAATCCTACATCCAATGGAAGGCTAGTAACTAAAATATATAAGGAACTCATTAAGTTAATCTCCAGAAAACCAAATAACCTAATTCAAAAATCGGGTACAGAGCTAAATAGAGGATTCACAACAAAAGAATCTCAAATGGACGAGAAGCATTTAAAGAAATGTTCAACATCCTTAGTCATCAGAGAAATGCAAATCAAAACACCCTGAGATTCCACCTCAGACAAATCATAATGGCTAAGACCAAATACTCAAGTGACAATACATGCTGGCCAGGCTGTGGAGAAAGAGGAACACTCCTCTATTGCTGGTGGGATTGCAAGCTGGTACAATCAATCTGGAAACCAATCTGGCAGTTTCTCAGAAAATTGAAAGTAGACTTACCTGAAGACCCAGCTATACCACTGTTGGACTTATACCTAAAAGAGGCTATGCCATATCCCAAGGTCACATGCAACACCATGTTCATAGCAGCCTCATTTGTTATGTACAGAAATGGAAACAGCCCAGATGACCCTCAACCAAAAGAATGGATACAGAAAACATTGTTCATTTGCATACTGGAACACTATTCGGCGATTAAAAACAAGGACATCATGAATTTTGCAGGCAAATGGATGGAACTAAAAAATATCATCCTGAGTGAGGTAACCCAGACCCAAAATAACATACATTAGTGGATATTAGCAAAAAAGAACAGAATACCTAGAATAAAACCCACAGAGCAAAATGTAATAAGTAGAAAGACACAAGTGACTATGTTTCAGTTCCACTTAGAAGGGGGAAGGTAATAATCACAGGAGGGAGAGGAAGGGAGGTACCTGGGAAGAACGGGGGAGGGGAACTAGATCAGATATAGTGAGACAGGCAGGAGAGAAGCCCAGGGGGGCAAGAGAATGAATAGAGATAAGCAGCATGGGGGGTGGGGAGGTGAGGGTCTCTCTAGAAAGTTCCAGAGACCAAGAAGGTGAGAGACACTATGGACTCAATGGGGATGACCTTAGCCAAAATGCCCCAAAATGGAGAGAGTCCACCTCCAGTAGATAAACAGGGCCTCAATTGGAGGAATAGTGATACTAACCCACAGTCAAAATTTCTGACCCAGAATTGTTTCTGTCTAAAAGAACTTCAGGGACAAAAATGGAGAAGAGACTAAGGGAAAGGCAGTCTAATGACCTGTCCAATTTGCGATATATCTCATGAGAGAGCACTAAGTTCTGAGGCTATTACTGATGCTATGATGTGCTTACAGACAGGAACCTATCATGGCGGTCCTCTGAGAGTCCCTATCAGCCGCTGTCTTGAGGCAGAAGCAGATAACATCGAACTGAAGTTGAGTACCATTATTGTTGAATTAGGGGAAGGACTGAAGAAGCTGAAGGGGAGAGTGACCCTATAGGAAGGCCAGCAGTCTCAAATTACCCAAACTTCAGAGAGTTCCCAGAGACTGAGCCACCATCCAGGAGCATACACATGCCAGTCCAAGGCCCCTGGCACAAACATAGCAGAGGTCTGCCTGGTCAGGCCTTAGTGGGAAAAGATGCATTTAATCCTCAAAAGACTTGAGGCCCCAGGGAAGAGGGAGGTCTGGTTCTGGGGTGGGTGGTGGGGAACACCCTCTCTGAGGCAAGGGGGAGGAGTAATGGCATGAGGAACTGTGGGAGTTAGGGCACTGAGAAAGAGGGCAATGACTGATATGTAAGTAAATAAAATAATAAAAATTGAGAAACAAAAACAGAGAAGCACAATCAGGATATCTACAAAGGAATATACTACATATGAGAACTTTTGAAATTTATGTTTATTGGTAACAAAGGATATTGGGATATGGAAGAGTGCTGTCATAGGAGCTATGAGGAGTATTATTTTAATAATATGTATCTTTATACAAAATTCCTATGTGTCAATAATCTTTTAAGAAATGTTGACACATAGGAACAAGAGGAAATAATCTCAAACCAACAACCAACGGGTGCAAAGAAGTTTCTAGATACCAGAAAAATCTAGTATCTAGAAGAACAACATACTAGGATCAGAAATCCAGATAGAGAGTACATTCAACCCTAAAATTTGGTACAATAAATCATAGCTCACTGAGATTACAAATGTAATACATGGTCATTTGTGACAGTCATAGTACCTTAGATAAAATCTAAAACAAAACAAAAAGAGGATGGCAATATGACTTGCTAAAAACAATGATTCTATCTCTGCATTTACATGCACAAAATAATAAATAATCTCTAAAATTTACATATCAATGAGATTTTATTTTTCTCACAACCAGTGCTGTAACTCAGGGATAGAACACTTGCTTAGTATATATGAAGCTCCAAGTTTGATCATATGTATGGAACTAAAAATTGAAAATACTTTTCACTGAGATAATAGATTTTTCTATTCTATTAGTCTTTTCCCAGTGAATGTCTATCAATTTATACTTAAGCTACAGATTAATAGTTTGTGGTTGTTTGGTTTGTACCCAGAAGTCTTCATGTGTTACCTATATCTTTTTGATCTTCTCATGTCTTTTAGCCCTCTGCCTGTTCTTTCTATCTGGAATTCTTCCTAAAATTTACCATTCACTAAACGTCTCTTTGGTGGCCAAAGTCAGCATATACCTCACTAATATTTCTTCTCTTCCTGTGATTAATCTTATTAAACATTCCCTTAGTCTTTAAATTCTCTCTCCTTTGGCTTGTGTGACATTGTTTCTCCTCATTTGCTTCTGACCTTTCTGTAGCTATCTTTGTTTCTTGGCTTTTCCCCTTTTCCCTGTGGTGCTAGCATTGAAAGTAACAGGAGCTCCAGTTACTCTCAACACTCTTTTTCTGGAAGATGCCATACATTCCTATAAACGAAATGGTCATCTATATATGGTATTGAATGTGGTAGCTATACTTCTGCTCAGCTTTCTCTTTTTGTCTCGCAATCTCAATTGCATATCCCAATGGCCACAAGTTCATTTGGTGGAACCAGCTTGACTATCCTCATCCTTGCCTCCACACAGACAAAACTCTTTAGAATTTTTTTCTTTCACTTTTATGGACTTTTCTCTCTGATTTATTATATAAGGGAATGGTATAACAACATCATTCTTACTTCGCTTGCATTGACTCCAAATCAGCATTTCTATCTGCCAAACTTTTCATGCCTCTCATAATTATACAATGACTTTCATTTATTTATTTATTTAAATCTCAAACGCTGTCACACCTCCCAGTCCTTCTCTCATAAAGTCCCTCCTTCAATCCCACATTCCCTTTTTCTCGGATAGAGTGCCCTACCCCCCAACCAGTAAACCCAAGCCCTGGCATATCAAGTCTCTGCACAGTTAGTTGTATCCTCTCCCATTGAGGCCAGACAAGGCATTCCTATGAGCTGGGGGCCTTAGTCCAGCCTGTTGATGCTCTTTGGTTGGTGGCTCAGTCTCTGAGAGCTGCCAAGGGTCCAAGTTAGTTGAATCTGTTGGTCTTCTTGTGGAGTTCCTATCTCCTTCAAGGCCTTCGATCCTTTCTCCAACTCTTCCATAAGAGTTCCTGAGCTCTGTTCAGTGTTTGACTGTGAGTCTCTGCATCTGTTTTAGTCAGTTTCTATATGAAGCCTCTCAGAGGACAGTTATGCGAGGGTCCTGTCTGCAAGCATAATAGAGTATGATTAATAGTGGTAGGAATTGGTGTTTGCACATGGGATGGTCTCAAGTTGAGCTGGTTATTGACTGACCATTATTTTAGTCACTGCTCCATCTTTGTCCCTGCATTGGTTTTAGACAGGACAAATTTTGAGTCAGAAGTTTTGTGGATGGGTTGGTGTCCTTATCTCTTCACTGGGGGTTCCTGCTTGGCAACAGGAAGTGGTCTCTTCTGGTTTTTTTTGTCCCCACTGTTAGGCATCCCAGCTAAGGTTACCCACATTGACTCCTGGGAGCCTCCCCATCCCACATCTCTGAGGCTTCCTAGAGATTCCCACTGCTCCCCCCCCCCACTGTCCCAGTAGTTATAGATCTCCATTTACCCTCTTGTCCCTCTGGCCCACTCTCCTGTCTCTCCCTACACCTGATACTGACCCTCCATTCTCCTCATATCTCCTGTCCCACTCAGTTCCCTTCCTCCATCTGCTTCCTATTACTGTTTTGTTTCCCATCCTAAGTGGGATGGAAACATCCTCGCTTTGACTGTCCTCTTTGCTTAACTTCTTTGGGTATGTGGGGTATACCACGGGTATCCTGTTCTTTATGGCTAATATCCATTAATAGGTGGTTACATGCCATGATTTGTCCTTTTGTGTCTGGGTTTCCTCATTCAGCATGATATTTTCTAGTTCCATCCACTTGCCTGCAAAATTCATGAGATTCTTGTATTTAATAGTTGCATAGTATCCCATTGTGTAAATGAACCACATTTTCTGTATCCATTCTTTGGTTGAGGGACATCTGGGTTGTTTCCAGTTTCAGGCTATTACAAATAAAGCTGCCATGAACATAGTGGAGCATGTATCCTTGTGGTATGGTGGGTATCTTTTGGATATATGCCCAAGAGCAGTATAGCTGGGTCTTCATGTAGAAATATTTCCTCTTTTTTTTTTTTTGAGAAACCATCATGTGGTTGTACAAGTCTGCAATCCTCTCTTTCTCCACAATCACACCAACATGAGCTGTCACTTGAGTTTTAGATCTTAGCTATTCTGATTGGCATAAGGTACAATCTCAGGGTCCTTTTGATTTACATTTCCTTGATGACTAAGGATATTGAACATTTCTTTAAGTGTTTCTTGGACATTCAATATTCCTCTATTGAGAATAGGTCTGCACCCAATTTTTGGGTTATTTGGTTTGTTGGAGTCTAACTTTTTGAGTTCTTTATATATTTTGGATATCAGCCCTCTGTCAGTTGTAGGGGTAGTGAAGAACTTTTCCCAATCTGTAGCCTGTCATTTGTCCTATTGATAGTGTCCTTTGCCTTACACAAGCTTTTCAGTTTCATGAGGTTACATTTATCACTTGTTGATCTTAGAGCCTGAGCTATTGATGTTTTGTTCAGGAAATTGTCTCCTGTACTAATAAGTTCAAGGCTATTTCCTCTTTTCTGTTCTATTAGATTTTGTGCATCTGGTTTTAATATTGAGGTCTTTGATCCACTTCAACTTGAGTTTTGTGTAGGGCGATTAATATGGATCTATTTGCATTCTTCTACATGCAGTTATCCAGTTAGGCCAGCACCATTTATAGAAGATGCTTTCTTTTCTCCATTGTATGCCTTTGACTTTGTCAAAATTCAAGTGTCCATAGGAGTGTGGGTTTATTTCTTGGTCTTGAATTCGATTCCATTGATCAACCCATTGGTTTCTAAACCAATACCATGCAGATTTTTAAATCACCATTGCTTTGTCGTACAGCTTGAGATTAGAGATATTGATACCACCAGAACTTTGTTGAGCATTGTTTTAACTATTCTGGGTTTTCTGTTTTTCCATATGAAGTTGAGAGTTACTTTTTTAAGGTTTGTAAACAATTCTGTTGGAGTTTTGATGGAAACTTCATCGAATCTGTAGATTGCTTTTGGTTAGATGGCCATTTTCACTATGTTAATCCTACCAACCATGAGCACGGGAGATTTTTCCATCTTCTGATATTTTCTTCAATTTCTTTCTTCAGTCACTTGAACTTGTTATACAGATCTTTCACTTTTTTATTATTTGTAGCTATTGTGAAGGGTATTGTTTCCTTGATTTTTTTTTCCTCTGGCTCTTTATTATTTGTATAAAGGAGGCCTACTGATTTCTTTGAGTTAATTTTATATTCAGCCACTTTCCCAAAGTTGTTCTTCAGTTGTAGGAGTTCTCTGGTAGAATTTTGGGCATCACTTATGTATACTATCATATCATACACAAATAGTGTACCTTTTCATGTTTCTTTCCAATTTATATCCCCTTGATTTCCCTTTTTGTCTCATTGCTCTACCTAAAACTTCAAGTACTATATTAACTAGATAGAGAGAGAATGGGCAGCCCTTTCTTGCCCCTGATTTTAGTGGAAATTGATTTAAGTGTCTTTCTACTTAATTTAATGTTGGCTATTGGCTTGTTGTATATTGCCATCATTATCTTTATGTATGTTCTTATATCCCTGACCTCTTTAATATTTTTAACATGAAGGGATGTTCGATTTTGTCAAAGACTTTTTCAACATCTAATGAGATAATCATGTGATTTTTTTCTTTCAGTTTGTTTATATAGTTGATTATATTGGTGGATTTCTTTTATATTGAACCATCCCTGCACCCCCGGGATGAAGCCTACTCGATCATAGCAAATGATGTTTTTGATGTATTCTTGGATTTAGTTTGCGAGTATTTTACTGTGTATTTTTTTGCATCAATAATCACAAGTGAAGTTGGTATGATATTCTCTTTCTTTGTTGAGTCTTTGTGTGATTTAGGTATCAATGTGACCATGTCCTCATACAATAAATTAGGTAGTGTTCTTTCTGTGTCTAGTTTGTGGAATTATTTAAGGAGTATTGGTATTCACTCTTCTTTGAAAGTCTGGAAAAATTCTGCACTAAAACCATCTGGTTCTGGGCTTTTTTTTTTTTGGTTGGGAGACTTTAATGTGTGCTTCTATTCTCTTAAGGGCTTCCTGATCTTGGTTTAACTTGGTAAGTGGTATTTGTCTAATAATGCATCCATTTCACTTAGATTTTCCAGTTTTGTGGAGTACAGCCTTTTGAAGATCTGGTGATTTTTTTGAATTACTTGATTTCTGTTGTTATGTATATCTTTTTGTTTCTGATTTTGTTGATTTGGGGACTGTCTCTGTGCCTTTTAATTAGTTTAGCTGTGTTTTTCCTTTGTGTTTTCTCAAAGAACCATCTCTTGGATTTTTGATCCTTTGTATTGCTCTGGTTTTTCTAATTGCTATTTCCTCCTGTCTATTCCTCCTGGGTGTGTTTGCTTCCTTTTCTTCTATAACCTTAAAATGTACTTTTAATTGCTTATTATGAGAACTCTCCAATATCTTTATGAGGGCATTTAGTGCTATAAACTTTCCTCTTCGTAGTGTTTTCATTGTGTCCCATAAGTTTGGTATATTAAGCCCTCATTTTCATTTAATTCTAGAAAGTCTTTTCTTTCTTTCTTTTCTCCCTCCTTCTTTCCTTCCTTCCTTCATTCCTTCTGTTCCTTTCCTCCTTCCTTCACCCCCCCTTTCTTTCTTACCTGACTCAGTGATCGTTGAGTAGAGAGTTGTTCATTTTCCATGAATATGTAGGTTTGTGTTGTATCTGTTGTTGTTGAAGTGCAGGTTTAGTTCTTGGTAATCTGATAAGATGCATGGGGTTATTTCAACCATCTTATATCTGTTGAGGTTTGCTTTGTGACCAAGTATATAATCAATTTTGGAGAAGTATCTGTGAGGTGTCAAGATGAAGGTCTATTTTTTGTGTTTGGGTAAAATGTTCTATAGATAGGTCCATGTGGGTCATAACCTCTGTTAGTTTTGTTATTTTACTGTTTAGTTTCTGTCTCAATGACTTGTCCATTGGTGAGAGTTGGGTGTTGAGGTTTCCCACTATGAATGTGTGGGGGAAGATGTGTGATTTAAGCTTTAGCAATGTCTCTTTAACACATGTGGATGCCCTTGCATTTGGGGCATAATTGTTCAGAATTGCAATGTCTTCCTAGTGGATTTTTCTTTTGATGGGAATGAAGTCTCTTTCCCCATCTCTTTTGATTGCTTTTGGTTGAAAGTCTATTTATATTAGAATGGATACTCCAACTTGTTTCTTGGCTTCATTTGCTTGGAAAACCCTTTTTCCAGCCCTTTACTCTGAGATAGTGTTTATTTTAATATTATTTCTATGTTCTGTGCATTTAGTATTTGGCTATTATGTGGCAGGAGGATTTCCTCTTCTGATTCAATCTATTTGGTGTTCTGCAAGCTTCTTGGATGTTTAGAACCATCTCTTTCTTTAGGCTATGGAAGCATAGCAGCAAGCAACCTGAGCAGGAATCTGGGAGCTTACAACCTCAACTGCAAGTACAAAGCAGAGAATGTAACCTGGAAGTAGGTTGGAGCCTGCTTCCAGTCACATACTCCTTCCAGCAAGGCTGTACCATCTAACCTCCTCAATCAATGCCACCAACTATAAAGTAAGCATTCAAGTACTGGAGCCCATGAAGAACATTTCTCAAATAATCCCATTTCATGATACCCCTTAGTAAAACTCTCATTAAATACTCTGTCCTTTTATCCTTCTATTCAGTAAAGACGCAACATTTTCCCACTGACTCCTAGAGCCCATATTCATTATACAATTTCCTGCAAATTCTAGAATAGACCAGTTTTTCAAAGTGCCTCATGTACCTTCCACTCCCACTTAGCTCCTCTTACACATTTTTCTCGCACCAGCTATATCACTTCAAATCAGGCTTCCAAACTTTCTCATTGCTCTAACAACAGCAGAAAAAAAACAGTTTAAGGGAAGAAGAACTTATTGGGGCTCAGAATTTCAAAATATTTCAGTCCATCATGGTGGAAAAGCACAGCAGCAGGAATGATCCAACACTTTTGTGCAAGAGTGTAGCAAACTGTTAGACAGCAGTAACCCATCTGGAAGCAGAGACAAGACACTACTAGGTCACAGTCATCAAAGACTTCCCTTTCTAACTCGTATCTTCTTACCAAGGTTTTACAAATTCTGAAAACAACTCCATTGCCTGGGGAACCAAGTGTTCAAATATACACACCTGGTGGGAAAGATCAGATTCTAACCATGGTAGCTTATGCTTTCAAATTTATAATTTTATTTTTTGGTAAGTTTATTTTACCATGTTGTGTCAGCTTCACAGCAGGACCTGTATTTATCATTCCCATTAGATAGAAGAAGCATGTTGATTTAGGGTAAAAAGAAAAACTGAGGTCATGTGATAACAATACAATACAACTTGATAAGTAGCTTGGCATTTAACATAATAGTTAGCTGTGTAATAATGCAGTTAAGAGAATGGGCAGATTTTTATCAGAAGTGAAGCAAAGACGTTTTCTTAATATCTGAGTTTGAAATTTATTGCAATGTAAAAACTCAAAGCTTCATTATAGAATTTTTAAAAATTAACATTCTAATACTAGAAAGTAAAGTTCTACATTTGATTTAATTTATTACTTATTAATTATAGAACTATTGATTATTAAGATTCAGTCATAAGATCACTAATCCTAGAGGACAATTATTGTCTGGAACATGTGACATTTTAAGAATTAAATGACAGTGTACACGTGCCCTCCATGTCTGTATTACAGGATGCTTTGCATTAACATGTTCTACATAGAGAAGCTTTCATATGGAAGAGAGAAATGAATTTGCTATTGAATCTTCTAACTTCTGCTTCCCTGTAGTTAATTTTCACCTAACAGTATGTGGTAAAAATCAAATGCAGTTTTTAGTCATTCTTGGCTGGCATGGTTGTTTGAAAAAAGGCTACCCGCTGAATTGGGAATGAAAAAAGTATTGATTGAATGTAGGAAAATCGATCAGACCTTTTAATGTTTTACATCTGTTTGTTTCCTACTAAGTTTCAAATGGGTTGACTGATTTTGATCAAATGTCCTACACTTCATTTTAAGCATCAAGATAAAGGCCAGTTACAGGAGAAAGCTTTTCAGTATGCCAGGTTCATATTCAAGAAACTCTTCATCTTTATATTAGATGAGAACATTGTGAGCAAAATTATAAAATAGACTTAATATGTGTGTCCCCAGTGACAGCATAAGTTTTTCTTCTCAATCTCTCCTCTGTGTGGTGTCTGTCCCCTTTATTCATGTGATCATTTGTAGTCATAAATTGAAGGTCTGTATTGCTAATGTCTTCAAAAGTGTAAGCAACAAATGATAAACTAATGATGCATTCACGGAGGGAGACAAGTTTCCTGCTACCCTGTGAAGCACCCCAAGTCCTTTGTTTTGTGTGGGCCTTATTCATGGAACCATGGGAAATGGATTTAATATGATATCCACTTTTCCACCATGAAATGAAAGAAAATAATCTGCCTACCATGCTAATTTGAAAATTATGTAAAGAATTCTTGATTGCAGAGTAGATTGCCTGACATACACTTTTGCCTGATTGTTGGTACATATTGATGTCACTGTTTTCCAACAGATGGTGTCTCCCATACCCTTTCAAACAAAAAGAAAGTCTCCATACTCTTATTTTACTTAATTCTTTAAAAATTTCACTTTGTATTATGACAACTACTACTACTATTACTACTACTACTACTACTACTACTAGTACCACCACCACCATTCTTTATTATTTTGTGAGAATATATCAGAAGAACCAACAGATATGGAGAAAAATCTTTGGCAGCTATATTTCAGATAAAGATAAAATTAAATACAAAAACCTACTTACCATTCAATACATGGGGCAGTCAACTGGAACATTCTTAAAATAATAAATATAAATGGTTAATAAATATTTTCTAATGCATCTATCTTTTTAGCCATGAGGGAAATGCAAGCAAAACCTACTTTGGGATTCCATATGATCCCAGTCACAATGGCAAAC
Source organism: Tokudaia tokunoshimensis (assembly GCA_036184795.1). Taxonomy (NCBI): domain Eukaryota; kingdom Metazoa; phylum Chordata; class Mammalia; order Rodentia; family Muridae; genus Tokudaia; species Tokudaia tokunoshimensis. The sequence goes on from BTHU01000016.1 coordinate 25,751,632, forward strand.
ACCAAGAAGGGAAATGACAATAAATGCTCAAAAGGCAGTAAAGGTGGGGGGAGGGGGATCCTATTTACTGTTGACAGGCTGCAAACTGGCACAGTTATTTCATAAAGCAGAACTCTCAAAAACTAAAACTGAATCACCATATGACCTAGCTCTACCATTCTTGGGCATACACCCAAAAGACTCTATATCATACCTCAGAGACATTTGTACATTATGTTTATTCCTACACTTCACACTAGCAAAGAAATAGAATCAGCCCAAATATCTTTCAGCAGATGAATTAATAATAGACACATGGCTTATATACACAATAAAATTTTATTCAGCATAAAGGAAAATGAAATCCTGAAACATGCAGGAAAATAGATGAAACTCAAAAATACCTTTTTAAATGAGGTAAGCCGGGTTCAGATAGATGAACACCACATCTCTCATATGCAGATCCTAGTTTTTAATTTAAATATGCTCATTATTATGTGGAACTGAGTGTGATAAAGCACAGGAAATTAAAAAGGGGTCCATGAGAGGTGAAAGAGGCTTTATGGGGTTGGGTATGAGAAGAGTAATGGAAAAAGTTGTGATATGAAAATGGAAAGGGCATGCAGGAGGCATCAAGGTACCACAAAGAGGAGAAGCAAGGTGATGGAGAGGTACAATTATCAGGGAAGGGTCAACAAAATCAAGTATATATGAAACTGTCATAAGGTACCTGTTACTGTGGATGCCACTTAAACAATAAAACTGAATAAAATGGAAACTATTAAATCGCTAATCCTTAACAGGAAATAATATTACAAAAGTTCAAATGCAAGTTATCTGTACAGTCTTTTCTTTTTAAATTGAAAATAGATTTTTTTATAAAAATTATTCTCATTATGGTTCTCCACCCCTCATTCCTCCTAGATTCCCCCCACTACTCCCCCCCAACCCCAACACAAGCCCACAACCATCCTCACTCTCTAAGAAAACGAACAGGCACCTAAAAATAATAAAGTTGAAAAAAGGAAAACACAAAAAACACACCTGAATAGGATAAAACAAACAGAGGAAAACACTAACAAAAAGCCCAAACAAGAACAACAAAACAGCCTAAGGGGAGGAAAACAAAACAAAACAAGAAACACACAGAGACACAGAGACACATATGCTGGCAAACACAATGTCCCATAAAAAGCACAAAATTGGAAACCGTAATATATAAGCAAAGGACATGAAGGTAAGAAAACACATGCCCACTTAAAGCATTACAAGAAAAAAAAATCTCCAAAAATACTACTGAGTTTTGTTGAGCCAATCTACTTCTGGACATGGGCTGTCCTTAAGAGTGGTTTACATATAGCATTGGAGAAAAGCACTTGTTTTTTGTTTTTGCTTTTTGTTTGTTTGTTTTTACAAGTGGTCAGATAGCTTCTGGATTGGGGAAGGGCGCTTGTGTCCACTTCTCCTCTCAGCACCGGGACCCCATCTGACCCAGATTTGTGCAGTCCCTGGGCAAGCACCCACAGTCTCTGTGAGTTCATATGTGTATCCATCCTGCTGAGACTAGAAGGTCTGACTTCCTTGGATTCCCCTATTCCCTGTGGCTCTTACAATTTTTCTGCTTCCTATTCCATAGGGTTCTCTGAACCGCAAAGAAAGGGAATTGATGGAGACATCCCATTTAGGACTGAGTGTTTCAAGGTCTCTCAACTGCATATTGCTCAGCTCTAGATCTCTGTACTTATTTCCATTTACTGCAGGAGGAAGCTACTCTGATGATGGATGAGTAAGATATGGACGTGCGAGTACAGCAGAACAGCTTTGAACTCATTTTGTTGCTAGGTACTTTTAGAGCAGAAGTATTTGCTCAGTAGTATTTGGTGTTCCTCTAGGTCTCTGGCCTATGTTGTCTTGAGATATTGGCCCTTGAGCCACGTTGGGGCTGGGCTCTCTCTTGGATTGAACATTGAATCCAAGCAGATATTGCTTGGTTACTTCCACATTTGTATCATTATTGCACCAGCACATCTTGCATGCAGGCCACCACAGTAGATCGAACTGCTTGTAGTTGGGGTGGTGCTTGCCTTTGTCCTTTGGTAGCATGCTGAGAAACTACCAGTACCCTGAACACTTATTGGTAGGGGCAAAGGCTCTAGTTAGGCACCAAAGTGACTTCTCCATGTTCAATGAGTTATATAGGTGCTGTCTCCAGCAAAAAGGACCTTGGAAAATAGTCAATACTCTTGTCAATATCCTGGGTGGTTTAGGGATTCCCATAGGACCCCATTTGGCCAATATCTCAAATTCTACTTCCCCTTTCTAGGGTGATCTAAATCTTCCTCCAAGTCCTTAATTCTACACTTAACCTCTACGTATATTATATAGACTGTGGCCTGCTTATTGAAGACTTAATGCCTAACACCCATGTATAAGCGAATACATACCACATTTGTCTTTTTAAGTCTGGACTATGTAACACTGGATGATTTTTTTCCTACCTCCATTCATTTATCTATGGATTTTATGATTTCATTTTTCATAAACGCTGAGTAATATTCCATTGTGTAAGTGTACCACATTTATTTTTCATTTATTTATCCACTGACAGACATCTAGTTTGTTTATAATTTCTGGATATTATGAGTAGAGCAGCTATGAATATGGTTGAGCTAGTGTCTCTTTAGTAGATGTAGTGTTCTTTGGGTATATGCCTAAGAGTGGTATAGTTGAATCTTGAAGCAGATCTATTCTCAAATTCCTAACGAACCACTACACTGATTTCCAGAGTGGTCTGCAAATTTCTGTTAACAATGGATGTGTTCCTCTTATTCTACATTGTCACCAGCATGAACTGCTGTTCATTTTATTGATCTTGGCCATTATGACTAGCGTAAGATGAAATCTCAAAGTGCTTTTGATTTGCATTTCCCTGATGGCTAAGGATGTTGAATACTTCTTTAAGTGTTTCTCAATCATTTGTGTGTTCCCTACTGAGAATACTCTGTAAAGATCTGTATTCCACTGAGCTATTTGTTTTCTTGACATCAATTTTTTGAGTGTTAATATGTTTTAGATACTAACCCTCTAAGGGATGTCTCGTTGGTAAAGCTCTTTTCCCACTGGTAGGCTGCCACTCAGTCTGAATGATGTGTCCTTTGCCTTACAGAAGCTTTTCAGTTCTATGAGGTCCCATTTATTCATTGTTGATCTTACTGCCCTTACTGTTGGTGTTATGTTCAGAAAGAAGTCTTTTTCTGATCCAATTTGTTCAACTATTTTTACTGTGTTAATGCTACTAATCCATGAACATGAGAGATCTTTACATTTTCATATGTCTTCTTTGGTTTCTTTCTTCAATGTCTTAAGGTTTTTATTATACAAGTCTTTTACTTGCTTAGTTAGAGTTACCCCATGATATTTTGACTTTTTTTTTGAGGCTAGTGTGAAAAAGATTGTTTCCCTGATTATCAGTCCACTTGTCATTTGTGTAGAGGAAGACTACTGATTTTTGTGTATTATTGTTGCATCCTGCTACTTTGCTGAAAGTATTTGTCAGTGATAGGAGTTACCTGGTGGAAATTTTAAGGTCACTTATGTATATAATCATATCATGTGCAAAAACATAATTTGACTTCTTCCCTTCCTATTTGTGTCTCCTTGATCTCCCACAGTTTTTTTATTGCTCTATCTGACTTCGAGTACTATATTGAATGGGTATAGATAGACAGGCAAACCTTGTCTTGTTCCTGATTTCAGTGGGACTACTTTGTGAGTCTTTACATTTAGGTTGATGTTGGCTATGGGCTTGATGTTATTTGCATTTATTATGTTGAAGTATGCCCCTTGTATACAGGACTTTTATCATGAAGGGATGCTGCAGTTTTTGAAAGGGATTTCTGCATCTAATGAGATGATCATCTGGATTTTGTCTTTTAGCTTCTTTATATGGTGGATTACTCTCAATAAGTTTTGTATATTGAACCATCCCTGTTTCTCTGGGATGAAGCCTACTTGATCATGGCAAATGTTCTTTTTGATGTGGTCTTGAAATCAGTTTGGAAGTATTTTATTGACAAATTTTGCATCTATGTTCATAAGGGAAATTGGTCTGTAATTCTCTTCCTTTGCTCATTTTTAAGTGGTATAAGTATCAGGGCAATTGTCTTGAAGAAAGAATTTGGCAGTATTCCCTCTGTTTCTGTTTTATATACTAATTTGAGGAGTATTGTCACTCATTCTTTGAATTCTGTGCTAAAACCATCTAACTCTGGGCTGGTTTTGGTTAAGAGACTTACAGTTGCAATAAGAGTACTAGAGGTTATAGGTCTATTTAAATTGCTTATCTGAACTTGGTTTAAAGTCAGTAAGTGATATATATATATATATATATATATATATATATATATATATATATAGTGAATATATATAAGTGCAACATATAACATACATTTACACATATACATATACATTTGCAAAGTATGTCTGTATGATTCTCTGGATTTCTTCAGTGTCTGTTGTTATGTTACCTGTTTGTCTCTAATTGGATTAATTTGGATGTTATCCTTCTGCCTTTAATTCATATGAATAAGGGCTTGTCAATCTAATTGATTTTCTCAAAGAAAAAACTCTTTGTTTCACTGATTCTTTGTATTGTTTGTTGTTTGTTTTTATTTCATTGGTTTTAAGAGCCCTGAGTTTTATTTTTTACCATTTATTTCTTGTGGGTGTTATTTCTTCTTTTTGTTTTAGAGCTTTCAAGTTTCCTGTTAAGTAACTCATATGAGTTCTCTCCATTTTTTAATGTACATACATAGTACCATGAACTTTCCTTTTAGAACTGCCCAGATTATATCTCATGGGTTTTCATTTTCGTTCAATTCTGAAAGTTAAAATTTCTTACTTAATTTCTGTCTTTACCCTTTCTTCATTCAGTAGTGTGTTATTCCGTTTCTAAGAGTTTTTAAGCTTATTGTTGTGTCTGTTGATGATATCCAACTTTAATTCTTGGTGTTCAGATAGGATGCAGGGTGACATTTCAATTTTTCTCATATCTGTTGAGACTTGCCTTGATTCCAATACAGTCTTCCCTGCTCACTCCATCCTTTTGTCTCATCAGCCGACACCTGAGGCAGAATCTCCCTGCAAACCCATTTAATCATTTCAAATCAGCAATGCCTCCTAGCTTCTGTTTTCTGGTCTTCAAATCGTATGTGATGTTTTAGAATATATAAGACAATCTAAAAACTGACTAACAAAGAAGAAAAAAATACCATGTCAAATAAGGAATAAATCTTAACAGAATTTTCTTAAAAGAAGACGTACAGATAATCATCTAGTGCATTAGAAATGTTCAACATCAAGGAAATATAAGCCACAAATAACAATGAAATGTTATCACACACCATTAAGAATGATTATTATAAAAACTCTGAATATAGAAACTATTGTTGAAGGAGCAGAAAAGAGAACATTTGCACACAGTGGGTGGAAATCTGAATTAGGACTGCTATTAGAGAAAACAATATGTAGTTTTCTTAAAAATAATTAAGAATGGGGAGCTGTAGAGATGGCTCAGTGGTTTAGAGTTTCTGGTACCCTTCCATAGGGTCTGAGATTTGTTCCCTTTATCCACATTTAGTAACTCACAATCATTTGCTCCTCCATCTTCCAGGTTTCCAGTGCCTCTGGCCTCTGCAAATAAAAGAACTCACAAGCCCACCTTCACCCACACACATATAATTGAAAAAATAATAAAAAGAAATCTAAAAATAAAGTTCCCAAACACAAACAAGTGATAAATATTTTTTGAAAGAAAAAGAATGATTACACCAATTTCATATTAAAGTTTTAGTCAGGCTCACATGTACAGGTATTCATCTTGTATCCTGTACTATGGAATTCTGCAGAGGTAAACAGAGACTCACATCTAAATTATTCTTCTACGTGCCTTTATTGCTCTTATCAACCAGATTAGATGTGACTTTAAAACTGCATAAAGGTATATTTCACAATACATATAATAATGTGTTGATGTTTCTTTTCTTATTTCATTCATTAAGCTGTGGATGTTTTTTCTCTTCATATGTTTCATAAGGAATAAATCTAAAATATTTGTCTCTAATCTGCACAGTTAAGTGTGGAGGGAAATTCTGGTAGTCATATTTTCAGCTTGTCTTGATTTAATATGATGTGATGTGAGATACTAGGAACCTATTCTTCCTAATTTAATATTCTTCCTAATTTAATGAAGAATTGTTCATGAACTCCTTAAAAACAAAGCTTTTTCATTTTAACATTTTCAAAGGTATGCAGATCATTTTATATTTTCATGCAAAGGTTTACTGTTAAGTATATTGTAACACTATTAATGCACTTGTAATTTTTTTTAAATTACCTTTTCTAGAAGTTTTATTTTCCAGAGAATTAACATTTAACCCAGCTGGGAGCACTAACTAGTTAGAATTTTAAGATACGAATTAGTTCACTAATTTTCTTCTCTGAAGATATAACATCTTGCCAGAACTAGGTAGGTTACTCAACTGATTTAACTTTCTTTTCCTTATTTTGAGCAATGTATTATACTTTTCTTAATATACGTCCAATCTATTTTTCATTAAATTTAACTCTAAGGATTTTCTCTTCCTTAGACTGTCTCATGAGGAGATGTTTCTCAAAAAGCTAATGACTGATTCCCATTTAGGAACGATGCTGCTGTGTGAAATGAGTTCCTGCAAAGCAGGGACCATTGCTTTGTTATGAATCAGGGGTTACTGGGGGACAGGGTCTCTGAACTTCCTTGGGAAGAGCTCTTTGACTTGGGGTGGGAAGAATCTCAGAAGTTTGGTGAACTAGCTCTGTTAAAGCTAAGAAAATGCTGAGAAGGTTGTAATGTCTTACAGTTGCTTCTTTGTGATGGTTTAACATTTTGCAGACCTATCATCCACAACCTAGTATTCTACCAATAGATTAGTTTCCTTGTCTGTTGCCTTAATTAAACACCAAGAACACAGCATCTTGGGTAAGGAAAGGGTTTATTTGTCTTACACAAACCTATTTATCTCAGTCCAACACTGAGGCAAGTCAGGACAGGGACTCAAGGCAGAAGGAACCTGGAGGCAGGAACTCAAACAGGGGAAATGGAGGAGTGCTGTTTACTGACTTGCTCCACATGGCTTGCTCAGTGTGCTTTCTTACACCTTCTAGGACCACCTTCCAAGTTTTGGTGTCACCCTGAGTTGACTAACCCTTCCAAATCAATCACTAATGAATATTTTATAAAATTGTCTCACAGACTTATCTGAAGGCTTGTCTCATAGGAACTTTTCCTTTTTCTTTTCTTTTTTCCCCCCAAAGGCTGTTCCACCTCCCAGACTCTCCCTCACCAAGCCCCTTTTCCCTATATCCTCTACCCTTCTCCTCTGAGACTGTGGGACTCCTCTGGATATCCCACTACCACCTCCCTGGCACATCAATTCTCTGCCAGATTAGGCATATCCTCTCCCACTGAGGACAGACAGGGCAGCCATGAAGATTGAACTGTCTGCTACATATGTGCCTGGGTTCCTTGTTCCAGCCTGTGTTTGTTCTTTGCTTGGTGGCTCAGATTCTGAAAAATCCCAGGGGACCAGGTTTGTTGACTCTGTTGGTCTACTTCTGGAGTTCCCATCTACTTCTGGGCCTTCGATCACTCCCCTTTGTCTATTGTTTGACTGTGGGTATCTGCTTCTGTTTCTGTCTACTGCTGATTACAGCTACTCAGATGATAGTTATACTAGGCTCCTGTGTTCAAAGATAGCAGAGTATCATTTATAGTGCCAGGGATTAGTGTATGCCCATGGGACGGGTTTCAAGTTGGTCTGGTTATTGGTTGGCCTTTCCCTCAGTCTCTGCTCCATCCCTGCATTTGTTTTAGACAGAACAAATTTTGGGTTGAAAGTTTAGTGGGTAGGTTGATATCCTGATCCTTCCATTGGGGGTCCTGCCTGGCTATAGGAGGAGGCCTCTACAGGTTACACATCTCTACTCTTAGGCATCTCAGTTAAGGTCACCTGCATTGACTCCTGGGAGCCTCCTCTATCCCAGGAGGGACCTTTTCTTAATTTAGATTCCTGCTTTACAAATGACTCTAACTTGGGTCAAATTGACAAAACGAACAAGCAAAAGCAGAGACTAGCATTTGTAAGATGCCATAAGCTTTTCTCTGTGAGGCAATTAATTATGTTACTGTAATAGTTGATCATATAAATATTTAACTACTTAATGTGTTTCACAGGTTGGGACTATACCTGACCATTCACTATGTAGTTTATGACAGACTATGGGAACTCATTCAACTTTAGAATGATCAATAATTGAATGAGGCTCTTTTTAGCTACTGTAATCATGAATGAATACGTTAATTAATAAATAATACAGAATTCCTATTCATAAGTAGGTAGATCACTTTGGAGGTATTTGGTTATAGAATAATAGAACTTCCAGTAGCTATCTTTAACAGTAGAAAGAAACAGGTAACATTAACTTACATTTTAACATACTTTAGGCTCACAGGGGGGAAAAATCAAGTGGTTCTCATTATTCTACAGTTTAAAGAAAATTGTCATGCTAAGCAATAGGGCAGGCCCCTGTTCATCTGTTCGGGGTCTGTACCCTGGTGAATAGCCTCCTTTCCAGGCCAGTTCTTTCAGATCCTGTCAAAGTAAGGTTATTGTGACCTTTCAAATGTCTCATAATGTATAAGTAGAAAATAAAACTGATTGCAATTGTTTCTTCTGTAGAGAAAGTGAATGGAGAGGCTCTGGAGTCAGGCAGCAGATTGAAGGAAGGAATGTAAAGTTTTCTTACCTTGCTTCATTCCTTTGTGCTCTGGAGGGTGCCTACCAAGTCTCTACCCATCATTCAGGAGATAGACTGATTCTTAGCATGGGCTAGATCATGCTGGAGGGAAAAGCACACATCTGATTATTCTAGTTATCATATGCATATGGCAAAGGTTGTTGTCCTATGATCCTAGTTACACACAGACCTTCCAAATGACTACTTTTTCTTACTACTGGCATTTCCACTGTCATCAGAATTTCAAGAGAAGCTTCCTGTTCCTTCTCTTAATCAATACATACACTAACATGTACATGAACATATACACCTCAAGCTGGAGACTAGCCTAACTCACACTACCTTTCAGAGACCTGGATTTTTGTTCCCATTTTGCCAATCCCAGTGACATCTTTGCACATCAATTACACATCAATTCAATTCAAATTTTGAATCTTGAATATGCCCTGCAATTTTTCTGTGCTTTCAGCTGTAAAACCACTGCTTATTCCAAGGCTTGTGCTGACCTAAATGCCTTTAGGTCACCCAGGAAGCTCAGATCAGGGCTACTCCTCCTTTTCATGGTATAATATGTATCAATAAAGTGAATGAAGAGTCTCTTTAGTCATTATGGTCTAACTGAAGGTGGATAAGAGACCCAAAATGCAATAGCCAGGATTATTAGGACACTATTGCTCTCCTCAGACACACCAGAAGAGGGCAACAGATCCCCTTATGGATGGCTGTGAGCCACCATGTGGTTGCTGGGAACTGAACTCAGGGCCTCTGGAAGAGCAGTCGGTGCTCTTAACCGCTGAGCCATCTGTCAAGCTCCAATATCCAGGATTGATAGGATAGACTACAGTCACCAGAAGCATTCTCTCTCTCTCTCTCTCTCTCCAACTCTCCAACCTCTCCTCAAGGATATCTGTGTGTGGTCCAGGTAAGGAATCTATTTGGATGGAGAATTGCTAAGATGAATCTGAGTCCAACTCAACAAAATTAATACAAATCAAATAAAATAAATAATTATGCCCAGGTATGTATGTATGTATGTATGTATTTATTTATTTGTTTCCCACCTATGTTATCTTTCCTACTGCCTTCTCCCAAACCTCTAACCCACCACTAATGTGGTATCACAGAACACACTGTGTATAATCCTCAATCTTGTGAGATAACAATGACCCATCATTATGGACAATTTTTGTGGCTCACATTACAATTCACTTTTAATGCTATAGTTTCCTGTACACTTTGGTAAGTAAGTATATAGTGACATATTTCATAGTTTAAATATTTTAAAGATTTAAAAAATTCTTCTTATTTCTTGAGATTAAAACGTAATCAGAAAATTTCTCCCTTCTGTTCCTCCTTCCAAACCCTTCCAGATATATGTCTCCTTTCTCTTTTTAAAATTACTAGCCTCTTTTTTCTTTAATTGTTGTTACGTATATTTCTTTTTAAAATTTCTATTATTTATTCACTTTACATCTGATTGACCACAGCCACCCCTCCTACAAGCCCTCCTGTCACCAGCCCCTCCCCCTTTCATCCCTCCTCTTCTTCTCTGGTACCCCCACTGGCACCAACCCACCAGGGCCCATCAAGTCACTGCAGGACTAGACATATCCTCTCCCACTGACAGGAGAAAACCAGCCCAGTTAGGGGAACTGGATTCACAGGCAGGTAACAGAATTGGGTACAGCCCCCCCCATATCCACTCCAGTTATTGGGGGACCCACATGAAGAACAACCTGCTCGGTCTGTATAATGTTACTTATATGTATGTTTTCAGGGCTGACCATTTGGTACAACTGGATAACCAATTTCTGTACTCTTCCCTGGGAAAGCTTATCTTTCCCACTCTCAGTATCCCTTAGTTGACTGTAGTACTCTTTGGAAGGGTATAGGATTCCTGGACTTTCCCAGTCACATTAGCACGTCTATTGTGCTTTCCTTATTCAGCTCATGCATATGCAGGCATGTGGGGCAGTGGACCTTGCTAGGAATCTTGGTAAGGTTGAGTGGGTTCAAAGACCCTGTCATCCAGGCACCCATCTGAAGATGATAGGTGTTTCTCTATTCCCTACCAAGTTCTTGGCCTAGAACATGTGCCACACTCCCCACATAGGAATGTGACCAATGGTCTTTTAGATCAGAACAGAGTTCTCCATGCTTTTGAGGTGTCTAGATGGGCCCTGAAAGTTTAGCCTATAAGCTTCCCTTCTCAGACATCCCTTCTTGCAAAAGGTATTTAATCTCTGGTCCTCCCTGAGGAAGTGGTATGAACCCATTTTCCATGATGAACAGTCAATAAATGGTATTGATAAGCATGGACTGTCTCTTTCATCATGAACCACTGGGGAGCCTCGTTGTCTACGTCTTCTGCAGAAGGCCACTCTGCACTCCCACATTGCTGCTGCTGATCTAAGCTGGAGTTAGTTTCCCTTCCCCCAGCCCTGGGCTCATTGTTCTGGTATTGTCCACTGCCCCACATTGGGTAGTTTGCTAGGTTTCCAGTAGTAGGCATGATTTCCCACTTGTTGAAACTGGTCTTAAGACCGATTACAGAAGTGTAGAACTATTGTCTACTGCCATAGTTATAGTGTAATAAGACACCATGAGGGTTATTTCACTTAAATTTCCATATCACAATTCATCATTGAAAGAAGTCAGGGTAGGAACTCAAGTAAGACAAAATCTGGAGGCAAGAACTGATGCAGCAGTCATGGAAGAACACTGCTTATTCACTTGTTGCCCCTGGTTTGCTATGCCTCCTTTTTACAGCATGCAGGGCCACCAGTCCAGGGATGGCACTGCCACAGTGAGAGGGCCCTCGAACATCAATCATCAATCAAGAAAATACACCTATAGGATTGCCCACATGCCATTCTCATGAGGGAATTTTCTAAATTGAGCATCTTTCTCCCAAAATGACTTTAGCTTGTGATAAGAGCTAAAACTATTCAGCATATGGAGATGAAGCATTCTATACCAGCTAGGATTGTTCTATCTTAGAGAAATACAGAAGGACCAGAGCTATATAGCCTGGTGAGGCTCAAAAACCCAAGAACCTTGGCAGGTATCCTGAAAATGCATGGGGTAGAAAAAGAAAGAAGTGACTAAAGAATTTATAATTTCAAACCTTTTTAAAAAGATGTAGTAATTCCTCCTTTCCCACATGTGCTGTCTGGCAAAGAAAAAAATCTTTTCTAGTCATCAATATAATATTTTGATTTTCACTTCACACAAGAGGTACACATGATGTTAAAGCAATGGTGTACTGGTCTTCTCACATGTTTTTTACTAGCTTTAAAGTAATATACAACAGATCAAGCAGCCCCCTGGAGAATTCAAAAGGAGGTCAATATCACCCCAGCTTAAGTAATTGGCTTCTACTCTGTGAACTGAGCCCAAGACCCTAAAAGAAGTCTTTCCAATGATCTCAGCTGTCTCTCCCCCATCTGTGCCTGGTGCCCTATATGGTAACAAGTCTACAAAAGCAAAAGAATCCTTCTGCTCCCCCACTACTTTCTTTCCCTCCATTGAATTTGCCTGTCTCCAAGGAGACACAGTCAGTCTACCTGGGTTAAGAAAAGAAACTCCTCCATATGTTACCAGTTCAAGTTCAGCACTGGGAGCCAGGCTAAGACAGCAGAAAAATAATCAGTGTTCTGAGTAATTACTTTATTTTGTCTGCATAAAGTGCTACACTTATTTCTGTTGATGAATTGAGTTAATGACTGTGTATTCAGGCAAAATGATGAATGTGAACACATTGCCTCAAAAGTAGGAGTTTATCTTCCTAACAGTCAGGCACCAAAACTTCATGGTGGGTGTTGTTTGGCAAGGAACAGTCTAGAGTTTGTTTCAGTAGATGTGACAGTGACTGATAATAGATATGAAATATTTATGAAGAAGAGTTTCAAGTTCTCATATAACTTTCCCCTTGCATTTCCCTGAGCCTTCTGGGAAGGATATAATGGTGATTATGAAGAGGAAGCTATTAACAAGCAGGATATTTAAAGAGAACAGACTAAAATATGGCTTCTTAGAATTGATTACTAATCGCCTTGAAGTTAGAGTGACATTCAGTGCATTTCAGATGTTACTTCTAAAAGGGAAGTTTCTCTTCCACTTTACATAGAAGAGATCTTACCATCACTTTGTTCATGTAAGCAATGCTACTTCAAAAGAATCAGACAGGCTTAGGGCTCAAAGTGTTTTCTTCTTGCAATGGGAATATGAAAGGTTAGGAGAAGAAAGCTCTGTCTCCCAGTCTAAGTGTTTTTTAAGGCTTGGAACAAGTTCTCATTACTCCATTTTGTTCTTTGCCAAGGATCCCTCACTTACCACCTTCTCTTAATTCCCAAGGGTTTTTTTTGTTTATTTTTTGTTCGGTTTCCAGTTCTTCAGCCCTTGTCAGGCAGAAGTATCATTTACCCAGTTACTGCTTTCTTTCCTACGGGGGTAGAGAACTATAAAATCATTTTGTTGTACTACATGGTAAGGTCATCTCAAACTACAGTGAACTGCTGTTCATAAAAGTTGAGTCATTAAGGTTGGAGGCGTACCTCGATTAGTGGAGCACTTGCCTACAATCCACGAGGCCCCAAATCTCATATCTCATCCCTGTCACTTCATAAGCTAGATGTGACAATGCACACTTCTAATCCTGTCACTTGGGGAGTGGAGGAAGGGGCATCAGGATCAGGAGTTTGATGCCAGCTTGAACTATATAGCACAGTATGTTCAAGGTAGCCTGGCTACGTGAGAGTTTATTTTAAAAAAAGAAAAAGAAAAAGAAATCAAGCCACTTTAAAAAATATATATCCTATAATCCTTGTAGCTTTTCATCACATAAATGTTAACTTCATTCTTGTTCCATTTCTGTGAATGTAACATGCATTCATGTGTGTGTGCGCATTACCCTCCTTTGTGTGTGTGTGTGTGTGTGTGTGTGTGTGTGTGTGTGCTAATACATGCTTGCACATAGGTGCACTTGTACATCGAAGCCCTAGTTTTTTTTGGGAATCATTCTTGATCTTTCTTCTTCCCTATTTACTAAGGCATGTCTCTTAATCAAATGCAGAGCTGATCAACATGACAGGTCTGGAGAGACAGCTTGCTCTGGGGATCCTAGCTCCAGCTTCCAATTACAGGTGGGCAGCCATATCTACCCATTATTCATCTGACTTTTGAGGATCCAAAAATGAAACCCACCCTTACAAGCCATCTCCCCACCCTGCATAGCTAACTTTATTCTTATAATACACTTTTCAAAAACTCTACTCCTAGTTAAGCCTGACTCAAAGTCAAGTAATGTTTAGATAACATTTCCCCAGATTATACTCTTCCTTGGATTTCTGCCTTCCCTTTAATTATAACTATGTAAATCAATTGTGACCCTTATCAAGGATGCCTGCACACTTCCAGTAACTATTCCTCACAGTGAGTCAAGATGATTCCTCTGAAACAGAATACTGTTCCTGGCTTTGCCTACTTAAACTTGGCAGAGGAAAACTAATCCACCTTCTGTATGAAAACAGCACAGAGATGCCACTCATTACGACTCCCTCTTAGTCTTCAATCTGTATTTAAACACACCATACCCCCTTCCCCCAACACAGTGTATAGTGTGTTTTCTAGATCACTAGTTATGTCAAACACCTTCCAAAAGGCTTTCCAGAATCCCTTTAATTACTATAAAACAAAAGGCTGCTGGTGGATTCTAATCAATAGAAAATTCCATAAGACCATTTGGACTCTTTCTGTAAACCCAGCTTAAGCCACAGGAGTTCTCTTGGCAGATGTATCTACTCCTTACTCATTAAATTCATAACAATGCAACCAAATAACTGTATGCAAGAGCTGTACACTTTAACTCTTGATCTCAAACATACAACTTTGAATTTGAACCTCTTACAGTTTCTCATGTCTTTATCCTAACATTCTGGTTTTTCTGTTTTGTTTTGTTCTGGGTAAATGTCAAATTATGTTTACCAGGCTGATCTTGAACCCATAGACATAAGTTCTTGCCTCCAGCCTTTAGATTATCTGAGAGTACAACTTTGTACCACAGCACCCAGATATGATTTCTGCTTTGTTACTGAACGTAGTAATCATCTTCTACTGATGTAAAAATGAATCACTGTGTCTGATTGATCTGTCACTGATGGTTTCCAGTTTGCTGATGCTGTTGAGTAGGGCAGTCTTTAGACATGGCTCTACATAAATCCAGTCATCCTGACCTCAATTCAACAATCTTGCCTTTTCCCCTCTGTAGCCCAACTGCTATAGCCTAACTTCATAAGCAACCAGTGCTTTCAGCGGTTTCCTTTCATGTGGGAAGAAATGGAAAACTCTATTAATGTTTTACTGTGTTTTTAAACAGACACATCATCACTTTCCCCAGGTAAACAAAGCCAGACAGATTAGCACAATGATGGTTTTGCACCAGCAAGTTGGCTCAGTGGATAAAGGCTCAGTGCCCAGCAAACCTGGCAACCTGAGTTTAATTTCTGGAATCCAAATGAAGGTTAAAAGAGAGTGCTGACTCCACAAACATGTCCTCTGACCTCCACACAATAGTAATGGCATATGCATGTCTTCTATCCTATACACACACACACACACACACACACACACACACACACACACACACAAACACCAATGCTTACTAATTTTTTTGCAAAAACAAAATTAATATTATTTTATGTATGGCAGCATGATTGCACTTATGAATCCTCTCTTAATGCAGTTTTTTTCTATAGCATATTTTGTACACATACCTTCATTCCTACTCTCTATTTTTATAAGGAGGAAAATAATGGTGTTTGACAATGAGATAAATTCTGTGTGACATAAGGGAGTAATGTCAGAATCAATAAGTTCGAGTTTTAAGGGGAAAGATTCTGGTTCACTGTGAGGAACAATCCACAATTTTATGAGGATAAAACCCAGAATGGAGTCGAGATTTATAATACGTGTTAAAGACACTGGGAGGCTGGAGATATAGCCTTATGGTAGAACACATGCTTAAAGCACTGGATTTGATCTCCATCAGCACCAAAATGAGTGAATGAATAAAGAAATAAATATATTGCTAATGTAGTGATTCAAGCTGTTAGTATGTGATTTTTTTTTGTTTTTGACTTTGTTTTTGTTTAAGATTTATTTTGGTTTTATGTATACGAGTCCACAGATGCTGTCTTCAGACACATTATAAGAGGGCATGGGATCCTGTTACAGATGGTTGTGAGCAACTATGTGATTCCTGGAAATTGAGCTCAGACCTCTGGAAGAGCATTAGTGCTCTTAATCACTGAGCCGTCTCTCTAGCCCCTAGAGTGTGGTATTGAGGCTTAAAGGCCATGCCTCACAATGAGCACGGTTTTGAATGCTTGTGACACCAGTACTTGGGCAGGAAGCTGAAGCAGTATCATGAGTTTGAGGCCAGTCTCTGTTGTAGAGCAAGACATATTTTAAAAAAAAAATGTCACCAAGCTATTTCAGAAAAGGAAAATGAACTGTAATAATTGTGTTTTCCTGCATTTCTTTAATTTTTTTTTGCTTCTTCTTTAAGGGCTTCTACCTGCTTAACTATGTTTTCCTGTATTTCTTTGAGTTATTTAGATCCTCCTTAAAGGTCTCTATTATCTTCATGAGATGGGATTTTAGGTGTATTGGAGTATCCAGGACTTGCTGTAGTGGGAGAGCTGGGTTCTGGTGTTGTCAAAGTCTATTGGAGATCTGTAGCAACCCAGAGACACAGGAGGCAAGCCCCAGATAGAAACACCCAAGACAGCTAATCCCAGAGATAACCAGATTGTGAGACACAAGCACAAGGTCATAAGCAACAGAAGCCAATATATTTTGACACCATCTTTGATATTCTTAAATGATGAAAATTTCAGCAGACCACAGTGGCTCAGTGGAGAAGTTCACTGGGGAGATTAGACAGGAGGATCAATTTGATTTGTAAGTCAGCTTGGGTTACACAAAGAACTGAAAACATGTGTGAGTTACAAAGTGAGATCTTGTCTAACAGCAGTAGTAGCAGCAGCAGCAACAGCAGCAATAACAACAACAAAAATAACAAAACTATGATGTTGGGGATAGTTTTGTATACTGTGTATTTGAATGGTGATTGTTATACCCAGAGATCTGGGTGCATTCCGAATTTTGGTATCATTATTATGAAACATTTCCTGATTCAGTATTTTGTGAAACATTGTTTGCCATCACTTCTGATGGGTTAACAAAAAGCTGATCAGCATATAGCTACGAAGAAGAGTTAAGCAGAGACTTCCGATTCCATTGAGGGGGTCCGGGGTAGAGTGAGTCCAGAGACCCTGAAAGAGTGGCTATGGGGGAGCATGATAATGATGGAGTCCCCATGAGGACAGATGAAGTAGGAGACCTGGGTTAGGCTAAAATGGCAAGTAACAGGGCACGTGGCTGGGTGGCAGGCAGCATAGTTGGCTAAGAATAGATGAGTCTCTCTTCAGCTGTAGTGCTTGAAGTTTATTAATAAATATAACAGGTCTCTGTGTCAGTATTCGGATACAAGAGAGGGAATAGAAAAGCCTTGTACTTGTATACTATAACATGCTCAAGCAGTTTACTGAATTAATTGTATATAGTCATTTCACTTAAGATATTAATGCCACTAATTAAATGCTGACATACTAATTAAAACTTCATGTTAACAAAGGCTGTTCACTCCCTAAACCAAAGGAATAAACACTGATGCCTAACATTTTAGTATCCTTTACATCTTGTCAAGGAAATAGCCAAATGCTTGTACTAACATGTACAACCAACACAGAAATCAGAACCACCTCAATGAGACTGGATAGTTGGCCTGTGTGAAAGGAAATTCTTAGCGAGAAATTAACTATTGCATATACCTACTTCAATATACAAACAAAAAAATGTTTTTAGTCCTTTCTAGTAAGAATTTTAAAAGTTAGCTTTCGTTTAAAATCTGACTGTTTTTTAGTAAAGAACACAAAAAGCTTGGCTTCGGATTATTGAAATCATTTAAAACATTCTAATTGAAAACAAAATGCCACAAAGATTTTAAAAGCAAAACTCAAGATGCAATTATTTACAGGAACAATAATAACATCATCAACACTACCCAGGCATTGTAGCAACAAGCCATGAATGTCAGCTTTCATTATAGCTCCTTGCCACTGCCTGCATCTTGTCACCAAATTAAAATGTAATCAAGTTTTTAAAAATTGTCGTGACAACATCTGTTCCAAAGTAATAATGTGTCAGAGCTGGGGTGTTTATGATGCTTTCCACCCAAGGTAATTGAAATTAAACCATTTCATATCTATATCTAATTGATATCTATGTCTAATCTATATTTATATATTTATATCTAATATTTATCTATCTATCTATCTATCTATCTATCTATCTATCTATCTATCTATCTATCTATCTATTTATCTATCTATCATCTATATGGAGTTACTTACAAGAACCTTATTAATTGTAGAACTTTGGGATAACCCTAGCCAATTTAACAAGGAAAGATTCAAGGGTTTTCATCAAATGATTTGTTTAAAATGTGATCATTCAAATGTATAGTGCTGCATCATGGTAAAGATTCAGTAAAGATTTTGAAAAGCCATCCTAGACTCAACTCTATATACCCACTGAAGACAGTGATAAATTAAAAACGAGAGGAAGGCATTCTTTGTTAATAGAGCCTTAGAGGAGAGTTTTCACAAACCAGAGTTTCCAAATGTATTACTATTCTAGCTTAAAAAAAAGTGGCAGAGAAGAGATGCTTAAAAGCACTTGCTGTTCTTCCAATGGATCTGAGTTTGATTCTCAATACCCATACCAGGCAGCTCACAGACACATGGAACTCTAGTTCCAGAACTGATACCTTCTTTTGGCTTCCATGAGAAACTGCATGCACATACACATATTCCCACATAAACACTCAGACACATAATCCATAATAAAAATAAGTCAACCTCTTTCTGAATGAGCAGAAATTATAGTTCTTATTCACTAAAATTTGTGTGTGGTGATTCTGGAACCCATAAAAAGAATTTTAACTAATGCAAGTGTTTAGGCCCTGTATTTGAGCACACTGTCACTCTCTTCAGACGTACCAGAAGAGGGCACTGGATCTCAGTACAGATGGTTCTGAGCCACCACGTGGTTGCTGGTAATTGAACTCAGGACCTCTGGAAGAGCAAACAGTGCTCTTAACAACTGAGCCAATTCTCCAGCCGGACCTTAGGTCATTAGACCTATCATTTTCTTAACCTCACATTCAGTAGGGATCCCAAAGAGAATTAGGAAAACTGGATTTTCACAACTTTAAAAGGAAAAGCACTTATTTGCTCATACCAGGAGAGTATGCATGCTATAGCACCTGAAAATAGGTCAGAGGATACCTCGCTGCCACAGATGACAACATCTGGAGCTCTGCATGTCTCAGATAAACCTGGACACACAATCCCTAACCATGGGGGTGAAAAAGTGAATTTTCTACCCAGATCACTGAGCAAAGGAATGATTTTCTGGTCTCCTATTCAGGTCTCCAATACTGTTTCCAGCTTCAAAGTTTGTAGTGAGAACTTCACTTTTCACTACAATTGATTTTCTCAGAGAGAAACTTTCATTTCTATGGTGTTTTGCAGTGGTTGACTTTGCTCAGTCAAATGGGCTCGTTGAATTTCTCCAAGTAATCTGGTCTGTATGTAGGAAAGAATTTTAGTTTTCAAAGGAATATTACCAATTTACTTTAAAATTATTTTTATGCATGTGTGTGTTTTGGGAGGTGCATGTGTTCATGTGTATGCAAATAGGTTTGTGGGTACACACACAATCAACACACCATTGGAGGTCATGTTTTCTATTCTTCTCAGTATTATCTGTTGAGACAAGTTCTCTCACTGAGCCTGGAGCTCACCGATCTGGTAAGATTAGGTAGCCAGTGAGCCTGGTGATTCTCTTGTCTACATTGTCACAGCAGCACAACTTTAGCTACACACTGTCATGTTTGTTTGTTTGTTTTTGTGTTGTTGTTTGGTTATTTTCATAAGCGCTATGAGTCAGAGCTTAGGCCCTCATTACTTACACAGCAAACACATTGCCAACCAAACCATTTCCCCAAGCTATAAATTTGGATTTTAAAGTTGATTTTCATTGAAAATGTTTGATAGTTGGAAATCATTTTGCCACCCTAAAAGAAGAAAAAGGGATGATTTTTATGCTAGCCATAGCTTTTAGCGGATCCTAAATTGCTTCTAACAAAATCTCCCTTACTGCTGATCATTTGGATGAGGCTGACAATTTACCAATTATCCAGCCACAACCTTGCTTTATCAGCATCCTGTACTAGTATAATATTTTGGTGGAGAGTATGAATTTCCTAAATAACCATGGTTTGGCTGTATGCCTTTCAGTTTATTTGTTTGAGTGCAAACCATTTGCTCGGGTACCTTCAGCAATCTGTGCTTATAGTGCTAGGTCTCCGTCAGAAGATTTTAACTACACAGTAGTTGTCTATACAACGCCCCCGTAAACAAAGTAAGGATGGGTTTGGTGTAAAGTCAGATTGTCTTAGAGGCTTGTAAGAGCATTCACAAGTGCATTTAATTATACTTGATGAACTTCCAAAAGCAGGGTTAGGGGAAAGCATCTGAGGTGTGAGGAGCATATGTAGCAACTTTGTCCATCATTTTATTAAGACATGTGTGTGTATACATGTGTATTTGTGTGTACATGTGTGTACAAGTGTGTGCATATGTGTGTTTGTGTGTATGTATGTGTGTCTGCTGTATGTGCGTACATACATGTGTGCATGTGTGTACACATGCGTGTGTTTGTGTGAACGTGTATATATATGTGTAGTGTGTGTCTGCATATATGTGCCTGTGTGTATGTGTACGCATATGAGTGTGTCTGTTTGTGATTGCACATATGTGTATGTATATGTGTGTGTGCTAATTATTCAATTTGTAAGTGTTAAATTTGAAGAATCTGCTCAGAGCTAGTGTAGCAGGTAGTGTTCAATAACAGACTATTAAAAATCCATAAAGATGGTCTTGTTCAACCATAGAAGAAACTGCTAATATTTTCTTACCACTAAGAATGGAAGGAGGGATAATTAATTGTATTCAGCCTCAGATATAAACCTTCCTGTTAACTCCTGATGCTAGTTCCCATATCCTATCCACACAGAGAGCAAGTATGCAAAATATCAGAAAGTGCCGCTGTATCTGTTTCAGAACAATATACAAAGGCAAATGTTTCTGAGCCATTTGGGCCTTGGGTTGGTACAGGGGAAGTGGGCATGTGTCCACCTTTACTTCACAGAACCCTAACATAGCTGTCACGGGGAATGTTCCTCTCTTAAATGTCTTCATTCTACAGACTGCCCACAAGTTTAGTTTTCAAATCTGAGCATAAATACACACCATCAGCAAGTTCATCTCTGAAATATATTACCATATGAAAAGTTGCTTTATGTCCAGGTATTTTTAGAAAAGCTTCATTCTTTGGCAGCACCATATGGGATGACTCTTGCTTGATTTTTAAGCTCTGTGCATTTTCCCAGAATGTTACCCTTTAACAAATATACTGTAATTATCTTGATAGGATATATGGCTACTTTTCAAGCTGCTGCATTAAACCAATTAATCATTTTAAAACCTTTTTGAATCTTTCCTTTTCACAAGTTGGAGACCGCTAGAAATCTGTCACTACCAGATGGAGAGGGAGGAGGAGGGAGTATGTCCAGGTTTCTGAATACCACTGTAACATCAATGGATGAAAGATTCCAGAAGATGAACCTAGAAGGTAGGTAGTCAATGGTTAAACACTTGCCACATGAGCATGAGGACCTGAAATGCTGGGTGGGTGTGGCAGCCAGGCTGTAACTCCAGCCTCAGAAAATGAACACAAGGTATCTTAGTGCAAGCTTGCTAACAAGGCTAGGAGACTAGTCACACTGAGTTGCCTTAGGTCAGAGAGACCTGATCTCATGAATGACATGGAAAACTTATTAAAGAAAATCCTGGACACAGCAATTGTGGACATTCGCATGCTTGTACATCCATATAAACATCTCTTCACACACTTATAATCATGAACACACACACAGGAAAAATGAAATGGACAACATCACCAAATCAAAGAAGTTTCTGAAAGATTTAGCGAAGAAAGTTTTAATTCTCTAGTTGTTATCATTGTCATTTGGATACGGATAAACAGTGTTTCCCAGGTTACGGTCATGAAACAAGGGTTGGGAGTGCAATCGCACCAACAGCCTTCACCAATGTGACATATCTCCCTCAGCTGAAGAGTGTGTGCTGGCTTGCCATGGAACTCCACCTTAACCATTGATCCTGTTGACTTCTGCTTCCACAACCAGAAGCTAGGAAAGTTCCACTCCTCTGCTTTTTATTATGTAACTTCCTTTCACTCTTCCAGCACCATCCCTGCCTGTCATACTCACCAAGGTATGAGGGATCCATCTTGTGTCCCCAGACTGTTGGTCTTTTGTGTGTCTTCCTCTCCCATTTCCACAAGGTACATTGCTGGCCTCTGGCTCCGTGAGTGACATCCTGAATTCACTGGGTGAAAGTCATCTCATTCTGTGCTCTCCCTCAAGACCACTAGACTGAAGTCAGATATGAGCCCTGTCCTAAGAGCTATATCATTAAGGAGGTGTTTCTTTGTATCAGTCCAAGTAGAATTTGTATTCTTCAAAATGTACACCATCTTCCACTCACATTCTACAAATTGTGAATCTTCTCTGTTAAGGAGAACTGGAGATGGAGGAGGCTCTTCAAACTTGACCTCAGAGCCTAATGTGCATGAGTTTCCTTTTGTTTCCTGTCCATCTTTCAATTATTTTCCAATACTCTGTGATCCCTGCATCTTATCAGCATCGCAATTTTAACAGTTCTCTGTATTCTTTGAAGGATTCACTCTTGAAATCCACCACAAAGAGCATGAAGGGAAGTGAAATGGATTCAGCCCTCCAGGGCTGTATCAGAGAGAAACAGGCAGGAGGCAGTGCAGTGACGCCTTCCTTAGCGTTAACTATGAAGATCCACTGCCGAATAGATTAGTGCCAATGCACGTCTGTCTGAACTTCAGACCTCGTGTCTCTTCTCTTCTTCCTCAAAATTTCCCTAAGGCAGTATCTACAGTGCTTTCCCTTTTGCGTCTTAAAGTAAGATACAACTACTCTTTTTTATAGTGCAGAAGGCTCCAAATAGCCCCTAGAGACTTTTATTTATGGTTCAAACATACGCCTTGCCTTTATTGTGCTTAAAAATTCAAGCCTGGAGACCGTTCCATAGATAAAACTACGCTAGGTTTAATGAACCTTTAGCATTTTCTATTGTACTGTACTTTTCAGACTTCATTTATTGACATGCTTTGAACCCCTCCCTGAAGATTGTGCATACCCTTTGAAAAACACTATTGTTTCCTTCTCGACAGGATTACTTGTATGTTAGGAGAGTGGCAATAAATATCAAACGAAAGAAAACAATTATTTAGGAGGGAAAGTTATGTGTGTCTAGAAAATACAATATAAAATTGACAGCAGTAATAAAGTTTGCCAAAATATGACTACAAATTCATGTGCACAGGTGATACCTGATTATCATGCTATTTTTGGTCAGAATACATCCCAATATCTCTCTTAATGTCTGAAGTTTAGACCCATTAAGCACACCACCATGGTCTCAATGGTATTATTGGTGCTTAGTCTTCTCAGTGTTCGAATCTTGCAGCTACAGTATATTGTGCACAATGCAACATAATATCTATTTATCAGACTAGACCTGTGTATTGTTTGGAGACATGGACTATATCATATTCATAGCTGTATTGGTAGCATGCAAAAAAACATGACTTACTGTCTCATACCTTGTATGCTCTCAATATCTGTCAAAAGATGAATGAGTGAGTGACAGAACTTTTTAGTATCTTATTCTTTTTTATATCTTGTTTTATATATTTCGCAGTGAGGGAGATTTGCAATAACTACTACCAACCAAAATGATGGCGGATACGTGTCTGTCTTTCATGTATTTTGAAGGTGTCAAGCTATACCTTCATGTAGTTTGAAGCTGTCATTACAAAATCTGGATCACTGAGCCATAAAGATTAATACGTGCGTTTGTGTGAGGAGAGAACAGACTTCTAGCATGAACTCTACATTCAGTTTCTCCCAAGAGAAATGCTGTGGTAGGCATAAAGAGTGCAGAAAACGGGAAAGGGGAAATGATTTGGAATGTAAATAAAAAAAACAGAAAATAAAAAAAAAGAAAAAAGAAAAAAAAGAGTGCAGGGGATCAGTTAATGCAGTGCTCGAAGCTCATCTGCAGGGGCGCTATTGTGCCAAATAAAAAGGCGTGGACACTAAGGTGTAAAGCCAAGAACAGACTGACAAAGGGTAAATGGTCAAAATGTAAATGAATGGGAGATTCAAAAAAGAGGAGGCTCTAGAAATTTCAAATAAATAAAATAATACTGAGGTCACATCTGAGAGTGAGAGATTTACTGTGAGACTAAGTTAGAGTAAGTGTTCAGTGAATCACCAACCAAATTTAAATCCAGCTCTGACTGACGTCAAAGAATTCTCAAAATGGTGAGCAAAGATTTCTTTAATTTTTACTCAAGGTCTCTTTAGTTATTTTTATTTGTGGGTGCGTGTTTGTGTGCTTGCACATGCGTGTGTGTGTGTGTGTGTGTGACTTGTGAGACCACAAGAGAGTATCATATAGTTACAGGTGAATAGGAGTTTGTTAAAACCAAACCCCAGTCCTCTGTAAGTTCAACAAGTGTGTCTAACTGCTGAGGCTCCTCCCCAGCTCCTACTGGGAAGGGTTTGACTTACGTCCTATAACCAGGAAGAAGATGGAGACCATACACACTTTCATACCTCTTTCCATGTTCCCTCGCCCCTGGCTCTGTTGCTTTACTGTCTCTGGCAAGTGCTCCATCTTCTGTTATATCCCATCTCCCAGTCTTAACTGGACCCTTAACCTTTGCAATGTTCTACTTTCCTTCTTTCCCCTCAGTTTTATCTCACTTTCCCTAATCTCATAATGTTTTAAATAACATAATTTCAAAAATCTAGTAACATATCTTTAGGTCTGTCTCAGAGAAGTCGGGAAAGGGAATACAATGCAAACCCACATTTGTAGGGAAAGTATAAAAACTAAGCTTGATTGAGAAATTTTATCCCAATAAGAACCAATACGTCTGACCTTGGCATCTTCGAGATTAGTTGGTACAGAATGGGAGAAGGTGAGAGAAGAAAGGCAAACTGATGCCTCAGATAGCTAGTGTATCCAAGTGGATCATGATGATAAAGAATCTAAGCACTGCACTTAGCACATCCAGAAGTGTAAGCGAAGCTTCGGATCCTTTACTCTTTCCTTTTTACCTAAATTCTTTTTTTCCCCATTAATTAATTTATTTCTCATTTTGCATATGAGTCGCGGCTCCTCCCCCATCCCAAGCCTCTCCTCTCAGAGTCCCTCTCCCCATGGCCTGTCCTGTTCTCCTCTGAGAGGATGAGGCCCCTCCTGGGTATCCCTGCATCCTAGTACATCAAGTCTCCGCAGTGTTAGGCACATCATCCCACTGAGGCCAGACAAAGCCACACATATGGGGATCAGAATCCAAGACAATCAACAGCAACACTCCTTTTGATGGGAGACCCACATGAAGACTGGGCTACACATCTGTGACATCTGTGCCTTGGACCTCTGTTTAGCTCGCACATATGTTCTTTTGTTAGTGACTCAGTCTCTGAGAGCCACTAGGGATCCAGGTTAGTTGATTTTGTTGGTCTTTCCAAATTCCACTGGGACCCACTGCAGTTTTTCTCACCTGTGTGATCTTGCATACTGTCCACAACATTCTACTATTTCTCCAATTGGTACTACATAAATAGACATTTTAAATAAGGCTTTCGATATCAGCAAGTGACCTTCCTGTGGCATTGGAGTTCTCCTGGTTGAACGGGGTGGGGGGACAGTGTTCAGTTAGAATGTAATCTTATTTTTTTCCTTCCTTCCTTCTCTGTCTTGACTTGAATTTGCATATCAATACAATCATATACCCCACAGAATAAGTATCCATGTCAGTGTAGTCATCTAAGAGACTTGAAAACATTTGCCTCAGGGAACACTTTTAAATTGATCATTTCTCCTTTAAGATCTATACATTTGACCATCGGTAACTAGGACAAAGCACTGTGCTCTAGTGTGGCAGATTCAACCCACCATCCTCATTTCTTGTTTTTTTTGTTTTGTTTTGTTTTGTTTATTATTTTATAAGTTTTTTTATTACATTCCAATTCATTTCCCCTTTCCCGTTACCTCCCTCCCCGAAAGTCCCATAAACCCCCTTCCCTCCCTCTTTTCCCCATTCAACCCTCTCTCCCTTCTCTGTCCTGGCGTTCCCCTACATCCAGTCTTTCCAGGACCAGGGGTCTCTCCTTCCATCTTCTTGGAAATCTATTGATATGCGAATTGTGTCTAGGGTATTCCGAGATTCTGGGTTAATATACCCTTGTCAGTGACTGCATATCATGTGTGTTCTTTTGTGATTGGGTTACCTCACTAAGGATGATATTTTCAAGTTCTGACCATTTGCCTAGGAATTTCGTGAATTCATTGTTTTTAATTGCAGAGTAGTATTCCATTGTGTAAATATACCACATCTTCTGAATCCATTCCTCCACTGAGGGACATCTGGGTTCTTTCCAGCTTCTGGCTATTATAAATAAAGCTGCTATGAACATAGTGGAGCATGTGTCCTTATTGCATACAGGTAAAGCCTCTGGGTATATGCCAGAGCTAAACAAAGAGTTCTCACCTGAAGAATATCGAATGGCTGAGAAGTACCTAAAGAGATGTTCATCATCCTTAGTCATTAGGGAAATGCAAATCAAAACAACCCTGAGATTCCATCTCACACCAGTCAGAATGGCTAAGATCAAAAACACAGGAGACAGCAGTTGTTGACGAGGATGTGGAGAAAGAGGAACACTCCTCCACTGCTGGTGGGATTGCAAGCTGGTACAACCACTCTGGAAAGCAGTCTGGTGGTTCCTCAGAAAACTTGGCATGGCACTCCCAGAGGATCCGGCTATACCATTTGTCAATTCTTGATCTTAGAGCAAAAGCTATTGGAGTTCTATTCAGGAAATTCTCCACTGTGCCCATACGTTGATGCCCTTTGAGAACCTCTCTGCTTCTGAGGATGTTGTTAGGTTTTTCTGGAGGTTGCATAAAGATTGCCCTTGACAATGATATTTTATCACTACCAGTCTGTTTGTAAATAGGACATTGATTTCAATAACTTATATTTTCAGAATTATGCTCTCTTTTGTCATCTTTGCTCACTGACAAGATCTAAAATGTATGCTGATTGCAACCCAGTTCATGCCTTGATATAGAGGAGTTGAGACATCATGTTCACTTGGAGTTTAAACCTGTCATTTTTATACAAATTTCTCATCCTGACTAATTACCAATCTCGATAAGCTTCTATTTGTGGTTTCTCTGTGACATACTTACCTCAAATTAAAGTTTTAGTAGTCACAAGTTTCAGTGAAGACCAATATTCCTAAGGGTCAATCTCAAAAACCACAAAGGCCATAATAATAGTTATTATATATCAGGATGTTTTGGAGTATATATATTTATTGAACTTCCATGTAAGAAACATATATTTTTCACATTTCTTTTTTTTTTTTTTTTTTTTTTTTTTGGTTTTTCGAGACAGGGTTTCTCTGTGTAGCCCTGGCTGTCCTGGAACTCACTTTGTAGACCAGGCTGGCCTCGAACTCAGAAATCCACCTGCCTCTGCCTCCCAAGTGCTGGGATTAAAGGCGTGCGCCACCACCGCCTGGCTAAGTCCTGAAAGAGGAAACATAAAAATCCCTTAAAGAATTACACGAAAACACAAACAAACAAGTGAAGGAACTGATCAAAACCATCCAGGTTCTAAAATGGAGGTAGAAACAACTAAGAAATCACAAAGAGATACAACTCTGGAGATAGAAAACCTAGGAAAGAAATCAGGAGTCCTAGATGCAAGCATCAACAACAGAATATAAGAGATAGA
The DNA here is from genome assembly GCA_036184795.1 of Tokudaia tokunoshimensis. NCBI lineage: Eukaryota > Metazoa > Chordata > Mammalia > Rodentia > Muridae > Tokudaia > Tokudaia tokunoshimensis. Next base: position 25,779,571 of record BTHU01000016.1, read on the forward strand.
AGAGAGACTCTCAGGTGCTGAAGATACCATAGAAAACATTGACTCAACAGTCAAAGAAAAAACAAAATGCTAAAAGCTTCTAACCCAAAATATCCAGAAAATCCAGGACACAATGAGAAGACCAAACCTAAGGATTATAGGTATAGAAGAGAGTGAAGATTTGCAACTTAAAGGACCAGTAAATATCTTCAACAAAATTATAGAAGAAAACTTCCCTAACTTAAAGAGAGAGATGCCCATGAACATACAAGAAGCCTACAGAACTCCAAACAGACTGGACCAGAACAAAAATACACCCTGTCACATAATAATAAACAAAACATTAAATGTGCTAAACAAAGAAAAATATTAAAAGCAGTAAGAGAAAAAGGCCAAGTAACATATAAAGGAAGACCGATCAGAATTACACCAGACTTCTCACCAGAATCCATGAAAGATAGAAGATCCTGGACAGATCTCATACAGACTCTAAGAGAACACAAATGTCAGCCCAGACTACTATACCCAGAAAAACTCTCAATCACCATAGATGGAGAAACCAACAATTCCATGATAAAACCAAATTTACACAATATCTTTCCACAAATCCAATCCTAAAAAGGATAATAGATGGAAAACGCCAATACAATGAGGGCAACTACAACCTAGAAAAAGCAAGATAGTAATCTTCTTTCAACAAACCCAAAAGAAGATAACCTCTCAAACATAAAAATAACATCAAAAAAACATGAAGCAATAATCACTATTCCTTAATATCTCTTAACATCAGTGGCCTCAATTCCCCAGTAAAAAGACATAGACTAACATATTGGATATGTAAACAGGACCCAGCATTTTGCTGCATACTTTTTAAAATTTAATGAAAATTAAGACACAACATATCCAAACTTATGAGAGACAATGAAAGCAGTGCTAAGAGGAAAACTCATAGCCCTGAGTGCCTCCAAAAAGAAACTGGAGAGAGCATACACTAGCAGCTTAATGGCACACCTGAAAGCTCTGGAACAGAAATAAACTAATACATGCAAGAGGAGTAAAAGGCAGGACATCATCAAACTCAGGGCTGAAATCAACTAAGTAGAAAGAAAAATAAACATACAAAGAATCAACAAAACCAGGAGCTGGTTCTTTGAGAAAACCAAAAAGATAGATAAACCCTTAGCTAGACTAACAAGAGGGCACAGAACTATCCAAATTAACAAAATCAGAAATGAAAAAGGAGAAAAAACAACAGAAACTGAGGAAATTCAAAGAATCATCAGATCCTACTACAAAAGCCTATACTCAATGAAACTGGAAAATCTGGATGAAATGGACAATTTCCTAGACAGATACCAAATACCAAAATTACATCAGGATCAAATAGACCATCTAATCAGTCCCATAACCCCTAAAGAAATAGAAGTGGTCATTGAAAGTCTTCCAACCAAAAAAAAAAAAAAATCACAGGATTAGATGGTTTTAGTGCAGAATTCTATCAGACCTTCAAAGAAAACCTAACATCAATACTCTTCAAACTATTCCACAAAGTAGAAACAGAAGGAACACTACCCAACTCATTCTATGAAGCCACAATTATACTGATACCAAAACCACACAAAGATCCAACAAAGAAACAGAGTTTCAGACCAATTTTGCTTATGAATATCGATTCCAAAATACTCAATTAAATTTTTGCCAACTGAATCCAAGATTACATCAAAATGATCATTCACCACCATCAAGTAGGCTTCATCCCAGGGATGCAGGGATGGTTCACTATATGTAAATCTTTCAATGTAATCCACTGCATAAACAATCTCAAAAAAAAAAAAACCCACACATGGTCATTTCATTAGATGCTGAAAAAGCATTTGACAAAATTCAGCATCCTTTCATGCTAAAGGTCTTGGAAAGATCAGGAATTCAAGGCCCATATCTAAACATAGTAAAAGAAATATACAGCAAACCGGTAGCCAACATCAATCTAAATGGAGAGAAACTTGAAGCAATCCCACTAAAATCAGGGACTAGATAAGGCTTCCCTCTCCCTCCATATCTTTTCAATATAGTACTTGAAGTTCTAGCTAGACTAATTAGACAACATAAGGAGGACAAAGGGATAAATTTGGAAAGTAAGAAGTCAAACTATCACTATTTGCAGATGATATGATAGTATACTTAAGTGACCCAAAAACTCCACCAGAGAACTCCTACAGCTAATAAACAACTTCAGCAAAGTGGCCGGATATAACATCAACTCAAGCAAATCAGTAGCCTTCCTATATTCAAAGGATAAGCAGGCTGAGAAAGAATTTAGGGAAATGACACCCTTCACAATACCCACAAACAATATAAAGTATCTTGGTGTGACTCTAACCAAACAAGTGAAAGATCTGTATGACAAGAACTTCAAGTCTCTTAAGAAGGAAATCGAAGAAGGCCTCAGAAAATGGAAAAATCTTCCATGCTCATGGATTGGCAGGAATAATATAGTAGAAATTGACATCTTGCCAAAATCAATATACAAATTCAATGCAATCCCCATCAAAATCCGAACTCAATTCTTCATAGAGTTAGAAAGAATAATTCTCAAATTCTTCTGGAATAATAAAAAACCCAGGATAGTTAAAATTATTCTCAACAGTAAAAGAACTGGGAGAATCAGTATCCAGACCTCAAGCTGTACTACAGAGCAATAGTGTTAAAAACTGCATGGTATTGGTACAGTTACAGGCATGTAGATCAATGGAATAGAATTGAAGACCCAGAAATGAAACTATACTCATATGATCTTTGACAAAGGAGTTAAAACCATCCAGTGGGAAAAAAAAGATAGCCTTTTCAACAAATGGTGCTGGTTCAGCACCTGGACGTTAGCATGCAGAAGAATACAAATCAATCCATTCTTATCTCCTTGTACTAAGCTCAACACCAAATGGATCAAGGACCTCCACATAAAACCAGACACACTGAAACTAATAGAAAAATATCTGGGGAAGAGCCTTGTACACATGGGCACAGGGGAAATTTTCCTGAACAGAACACAAATAGCCCATGCCCTAATATCAAGAATTGGCAAATGGGACCTCATAAAATTACAAAGTTTCTCTAAGGCAAAGGACAGTCAATAGGTCAAAATTGCAATCAACAAATTGGGAAAAGATCTCGACCAACCCTACATCCAAGAGAGGGCTAATATCCAATATATACAAAGAACTCAAGAAGTTAGACTCCAGAGAATCAAATAACCCTATTAAAATGGGGTACAGGTCTAAACAAAGAATTTTCACCTGAGGAATATCAAATGGCTGAGAAGCACCTAAAGAAATGTACAACATCCTTAGTCATCAGGGAAATGCAAATCAAAACAGCCTTTAGATTCCACCTCACACCATTCAAAATGGCTAAGATAAAAAACTCAGGAGACAGCAGGTACTGGAGAGGTTGTGGAGAAAAAGGAACACTCCCCCACTGCTGGTGGGATTGCAAGCTGGTACAACCACTCTGGAAATCAGTTTGGCGGTTCCTCCAAAAATTGGGCATACGACTACTGGAGGACTCTGCTATACCACTCCTGGGAGTATACCCAGAGAATTCTCCAGCATGTAATAAGGAAGTATGCTCCACTCTGGTCATAGCAGCCCTATTTAGAATAGCTAGAAGCTGGAAAGAACCCAGATGTCACTCAACAGAGGAATGGATACAGAAAATGTGGAATATATATACACATTGGAGTACTATTCTTCCATTAAAAACAATGAATTCATGAAATTCTTAGACAAATGGATGGAACTGTAAAATATCATCCTGAGTGAGGTAACCCAATCACAAAAGAACCCTCATGGTATGCACTCACTGATAAGTGGATATTAGCCCAGAAGCTTGGAATACCCAAGACACATTTCACATATCAAATAACGACCAAGAAGGAGGAAGAACAAAGTATTGATCCTTGGGTCCTTTGTAGAAAGTGGAAAAAATACCCACAGAAGGAGATACAGAGACAAAGGGTGGAGCAGAGTCTGAGGGAAAGACCATCCGGAGACTATCCCACCCAGTGATCCATCCTATAGATAGTTACAAACTATTGTGGATGCCCACAAGTGCTGGCTGACCGGAGCTGGATATAGCTATCATGTGGGAGCCTCCCCTAGTGCATGACAAATACAGAGGGGGACACTCTCAGTCATCCATTGAACTGAGCACAGGGTCCCCAGTGGGGGAGCTAAAGAAAGACCCATGGAACTGAAGGGGTTTGCAGTGCCACAGGAGGAACAATAATATGAGTCACCCAGTACTTCCAAAGCTCCCAGGAACAAAACCATCAACCAAAGATTACACATGGAGTTACCCATGGCTCCAGCCACATAGGCAGCAGAGGATGGTCTTGTTAGACACAAAAGGGAGGAGAGGCCCTTGGTGCTGGAAAGACTTGATGCCATAATGCAGAAGAATACCAGGACAGGGAAGCAGGAGAGGGCTGATTGGGGAAGGGGAAATGCCATATGGGATTTTTGGGGGAGGGGGGAACCAGGAAAAGGGACTTCATTTGAAATGCAAATAAAGAATATAGCTAATAAAAAAAAGAGAAAAGAAAAAAAAAGAAAACCGAATCAAGTATGAATTTTAAGTAATGATAATGAATCTCTATAACCAAATATGAAAAATGATGACTCTTATGGAACATATCAATAAAAATATATGTAAATATATGTGAGTTTAAATTATAATTTTTATAAATTTTATAATTTATAAAAATATAAATTGTAGTGTAAATATATGGAAAGTCTGGATTACCTTTAAGATTATCTGAATGTATGTGAGTGCCAGTTTGGTTTGAGAATATGTTGCTTTTGCAGAACACCTGTTTGTGTGTATGTGTGAGTGTGTGTGTGTGTGTGTGTGTGTGTGTGTGTGTGTCTGTGTGAGTGTGTGTGTGTCTGTGTGAGTGTGTGAGTGTGTGTCTGTGTGTGTCTGTCTGTGTATTTGTCTCTATCAGTCTGTGTGTATGTGTGCCATGAGTCCATGGTGATCACTGTCACTTTAATCCAATCAACTGATACCTCCTAGTGCTTTTGTTTTCTATATTTATAAAATATTGTCTAGTACTGCTAAAAAAGGTTCCCATTATCCACAAAATATTTACAGATATTTTGAGCAAAGAATATAAAGAATGTACAGGATTGTTAACATTGAGAATTCTTTCCTTTGCTAAGAAGGAAGCCTATTAATAAAAGGTCATTTATCTAAAGATATATTTAGATTGTCTCATTACTAGGGACATTTCTGCTGAGTGTAGAAATATATTTTGACATATTTTTAAGGATGTGTCTGCTTTTCTTTAATATGAAATTGTATCTGATTATTTTCTCATTATTTAATCTCTGCTTCATTGTGTGCTGTATATTACTAACTGTGGACACATTTATGTCTTTAATGTTGATTTTCTGTCATTGTATAAGAGCCATTTTCTTGGCATTTATAATTCTTGAGGTTTACTGGACTTTTAAAAGTATGCTAATTTATATTTTCAAAAAGTTGGATAGTTCAGTTATTTTCTTTCCAGTAATTTTCTGCTGTATTATTTCCCTCTTCTTTCAAGGCTCCAATTTTCAAATTATCAACCCAAATCCCACCAATCGGCTGACAGTGTATCTGCCCTCACTGATGGTGGACTTTTGCCCTTTATTTTTTAGATGAAGCCAACAAACATACTCTACATTTCACCTAGACAGTTGATTATTCTCTTTCTTAGTTTGGAAATTTAGACTATTTATAGTTTTTGGATATTTGTGGCTCATATATACATATATATATATATATATATATATATATATTCTATCTAGAAAGATAGATTTTATTTAATTTTTCATATGATGTGTTTTGTTCATATTTTACCATCACCAACTATTCTGAGATCCTTCTCACCTCTCTATACATTCACTCTCATTCTCTCCCTCTTTCTCAACCTCAAAAAAAAGGAACAATAGCAAAACAAAAACCATGCAAATATAAACTAAATAAAACAAAACTGAAAGTCACTAAGTCAAAAATACCAAAATTAAAAAATAGACATGAGAAAGAAAGAAAGAAAGAAAGAAAGAAAGAAAGAAAGAAAGAAAGAAAGAAAGAAAGAAAGAAAGGAAGGAAGGTGGAAGGAAAGAAGGCAGGCAGGAAGGCAGGCAGGAAGGAAGGAAGGAAGGAAGGAAGGGAGGGAGGGAGGGAGGGAGGGAGGGAGGAAGGAAGGAAGGAAGGGAGGAAGGAAGGGAGGAAGGAAGGAAGGAAAGAAAGAAAAAACACAGAGTTTGTAGTCCTGTTGTGTTGACCAATTATTGTCGTGCCCCCTAGTGTTGTTGATATTCCCAGTGATGTTCCATTAGAGATAACTGATTTTCTCTTTCTAATCAGGTATCAATTGAAAGTAGTTTATTGGTTAAGAGTGATTTTGTGTTCACTCCCATTCTCAGTGCTGGGATTTTGTCTGGTTTGAACCTGTGCAGGTTTGCGTAGGCTGCCATAGTTTCTGTGAGTTCACATATGCATCAGTCTGGTTATGCTGGAAGACATATGTAGTGTCTTCTTTGGAGTTATCCACCATCTCTAGCTCTTACAATCTTCCAGCCTCCTCTTCCTCATAGGTCCTAGAGTCTCAAGGAAAGGAATTTAGTAAAGACATCTCATTGAGAGATGAGTGATTCAAAGTCTTCCATTCTTTGTACATTGTCTAGTTGTGGGTCTCTGTTAGTACTCATCTACTGCAAGAACAACCATCTCTGATGATGGTTTAATGGTGTTCTGCTCTGTGAATATAACAAATAAGTCATTAGGTGTCATTTTATAACTATGCTACTTTAACAGACTAATGATAGTAGGTTTACCAGAGGCCTATAACCTATCTAATCTCAGGTTCTTGGCCACTTTACCACTATTTTGTGTGACAATATACCTTTTTTAATACTTTGCCACTTGTATGCATTTTAACATTTTTTAACTTTGGAGATGTTTTTGATAAGCATAAAATCTTCCCACTTATGCTTGCTTTAAATTAAACTCTCATTTTTCTGGAAGAACAGTGTAGTAAGAATACTGATTTGTAATCCAATTGGGTAGGTTTTACTCTCCATGTAGAGCAAAAAAAATCTGTGTAAGGAAAATGTACACTATTTCTCCTCAAGGGTCCTGCTTTTATAACAGGGAGTCTGGACAACTTTCCTTTTAAATAAGGATGCTATACATTTATGTCCTGCAATATTCTTTTCCAATTTCTAGCACAATGTGTGAAATTCATTCCTCAAAAATTAAATATTGAAAGATTTTTCATAACGATTCTAACTTCAATGATTGTTTACCTACTATTTTAAGGTTACAAAGAGTTACTACTGCTGTGATGGAGCATCATGAGCAAAAGCAACTTGTTGACAAAACAGTTTATTTCACATATATATTCCGAACTGTAGTCCATTGATGGATACTGGGAAGGATCTCAATACAGACGGGAACCTGAAGGCCGGAGCTAATTCAGAGGCCATGGACGGATGCTGCTTACTGACTTGCTCTTCAGGTCTTTCTTTTCTATTTTTTATAATTTTTTATTGGTTATTTTGTTTATTTACATTTCAAGTGTTATCCCCCTTCCTGTTTTCCTCTCTGAGAACCCCCTCATCCCAGCCCTTCTCCCCTCCTCCCCCCTACATGACCATTCCCACTTTCCCACCCTAGTATTCCACCACACTGGGGCATCAAGCCTTCAAAGGACCAAGGGCCTACCCTCCCTTTGATGCCAGACAAGGCAATCCTCTGCTACATATGTGGCTGGAGCCATGGGTCCCTCCATGTGAATTCTTTGGTTGGTAGTTTAGTCCCTGGGATCTCTAGGGGATCTGGTTGGTTGATATTGTTCTTCCTGTCGGAACAAATCCCTTCAGCACTTTCAGTCCTTTAACTCCTCCATTGTGGTCCCTGTGCTCAGAACGATGGTTGGTGGCAAGCGTCTGCATCTGTATCTGTAAGGCTCTGGCTGAGCCTCTCAGGACACATCAATATCAGGCTCCTGTTAGCAAGCACTTCTTGGCATCAGCTATAGTCAATCGGTTTGGTGGCTGCATATGGAATGGAATAGCCAAAAGAAAGCTCAGACACCAGGAAATCAAGAGGCTTCCAGGACCCAACAGAGATGACATTAGCTGAAATACCCAACAAAGGGGAGAAAGACCCTATAGAGACCATATCCAGAGGTTAGGCACAGCCCCTGATTGAGGGATGGGACCACATACCCTTCTCAAAATTTTAACCCAGAATTGCTCCTGTCTAAAGGAAATATTGGGACAAATTGTGGAGCAGAGACTGAAGGAAAGGCCATCTTCAGCTCTTTCTTATCCTGCTTTCTTATAGCATCCACAACCACCAATTCATAGGTATCACTTCCTACAATGGGTTGGGATCTTCCAAATCAATCACTAATTATGAAAATTCTCAACAGGTTTTTCTGCCTACAGCCTGATCTGATAGCTCTTTTTCCTCACTTGGGGTTCCCTCCTCTCTGAGGACTCTAGCTTCTATTGAGATGGCATAAAACTAGTCAGCACAACTACATTGCTGCTTTACAATTTTTTAAAATTTTCCCTCACATCTAAGCTAATGCAGTTGATTGCTTAAGAAGATGTGTTTTCAGCCAGAGTTTCAAGTATTTGATATGAAAACTCCCTTGAGGTACTAATATACAGTATTAGAAAGGGTATTTCTTTTAGTTTTTAGAACTGTTATTTTTGAATTCTTTATTTATATTTACACTTAAGTGTTAGCTAAATAACAGGAAAGAATAAGTTATTGTACTAGGTCAAAAGGATCTTTAGGTTTTTATGTCTTACTGGCATGTGTATTTTATTTGACTGACATTCTACAGTATTGGGAAGGTATTATTGTTTCCCAGGCAGAGACTGGACTTAACATTCTTTTTTTTTTTTTTTTAATTTAATTTTATTTTATTTTTTTAATTTACATTCCAAATCACTTCCCCTTTCCCGTTTCCTCCCTCCCCGAAAGTCCCATAAGCCCCCTTCCCTCCCTCTTTTCTCCGTTCAACCCCCTCTCATTACTCTGTCCTGGCGTTCCCCTACATCCAGTCTTTCCAGGACCAGGGGTCTCTCCTTCCATCTTTTTAGAAATCTATTGATATGCTGATTGTGTCTAGGGTATTCTGAGATTCTGGGTCAATATCCCCTTATTAGTGACTTCATACCATGTGTGATCTTTTGTGATTGGGTTACCTCACTAAGGATGATATTTTCAAGTTCTGACCATTTGCCTAGGAATTTCGTGAATTCATTGTTTTTAATTGCAGAGTAGTATTCCATTGTGTAAATATACCACATCTTCTGAATCCATTCCTCCGTTGAGGGACATCTGGGTTCTTTCCAGCTTCTGGCTATTATAAATAAGGCTGCTATGAATATAGTGGAGCATGTGTCCTTATTGCATGCAGGTAAAGTCTCTGGGTATATGCCCAGGAGTGGTATAGCCGGATCCTCCGGAAGTGTCATGCCCAGTTTTCTGAGGAGCCGCCAGACTGCTTTCCAGAGTGGTTGTACCAGCCTGCAATTCCACCAGCAGTGGAGGAGTGTTCCTCTTTCTCCACATCCTCGCCAACAACTGCTGTCTCCTGTGTTTTTGATCTTAGCCATCCTGACTGGTGTGAGATGGAATCTCAGGGTTGTTTTGATTTGCATTTCCCTAATGACTAAGGATGATGAACATCTCTTTAGGTGCTTCTCAGCCATTAGATATTCTTCAGGTGAGAACTCTTTGTGGAGCTCTGTACCCCATTTTTTAATAGGGTTACTTGCCTCTCTGGAGTTTAACTTCTTGAGTTCTTTGTATATCTTGGATATTAGCCCTCTGTCGGATGTAAGGTTGGTAAAGATCATTTCCCAGTTAGTTGGTTGCCGCTTTGTCTTTTTGACGGTGTCTTTTGCATTCTTGTCTGAAGTGATCAAGTGGGTTGATCATCTGTGATAGTATTATCAGTTTTCATGGAATGATAAGATGGTTCCACCAATGTATAAAAATAGCTAAAATTAAGTAAGGCTGTTCAAGAATAAAATTATATCTATTTCAGGAGCACTTTTATTTCTGGGAATTTGTGGATTCAGAGTGCTAAGACCAGAAGAAAATGATTCAAGCACTTCACAAAACTGAAAAAGGACTCAAGTACCCATCAAATCCAGTCACTTATCTAAAATGAAATAACCCCCCACCCCCGCAAGTTACTTCTATACAGGAGAATGTGATCAATACAAAAGTTCCCAAAGAGAACCATACTCTAAAATATATGGCTATAAAACCTGTCATCTCTAGTGATTTTCTGAGCAAGCCTAAGTCTATTTATGGTCTCATAGTCTCCTCTGCTATGATCTTCACCACCTAAAGAAACACATCACAGAGAGCCTATAAGCATATTTTCAACAGTGGCATATGACTACTCTAAGAGATAAGACGGCATAGTTCTTTTGCCTTTTGCTGCAGTTACTTTGGCAAACTATCACCCTACTATATCTGAACTTCCTGTTTAAAAGCAGTTTACTAAATTGTGACTAAAGAAGAAAATTAAGATATCATAAGCAGGAAGCATTTTCTCTATGCTCTTAAACATTGCAGATTTATTTTACTTCTTCAGGTTCCTGTACTCGAGGCAATTCTTGATGCCATGTGTTAAATCTGTAGTTTGTTCTCTAAGAGGTAACTCTACCCTTATTATTTTTTCATATCCTTTCACAAGTAAGTTTTTAGAGGAGTGATCCTAATTTTTTATTGATTGATAATTTTTCATACATATATATAATACGTTGTGATCAAGTCAGCCCACATTTCCTCTCCTCTAATTCTTCCCCTGTCACCCAGACTACTATATCCTGCCAATGCCATGTGACTGCTGCCAGTGTGTGCATGGTGTAGAGCTATCTACTGAATCCTGGGTAACTTTTCAAGGGACAGCATCCATAAGAAAAACTGACTCTCCTTCTCCTAGAAGTCATCAGTTGCCAATAGTCCCTTATCCCAATATTCTTATCATTCAATATCAGTGGTTTTTCTCGGAGACCTCCTCCAGTCTAGGCTACATTAATGATGAGCTTTTGTTAACATTCATTCAGTCTAGAGAAATATATTTATAATTACCAATTTGAAGTTCAGTGGTATACTATAATATACCCTGATGTTGCTGTAGCCTTTTTTCCCTTGGCTCCTTTATAGGCATATAAGCACTATTAAGTGTTGACAATCAACTAAAGGGCTTCAAGTACAGTCTCAGAGTCAAGAGCAATAATGAAGGGAAAGAGAATATCAGAGGTTAGGTTGTGGAACCTAAGAGTTAATAGGTGTCCATCTGTGGAATTTTTCTAAATGCCATCTTTCTTTTTTGTAGTAGAGAACATCAAACTTGTATTTCACCATTTTAGCCATTCTAAATGTATAATGCACTGGCATTTACAAAGTTGTGTAACCATCAACATTATACAGTTCTACAGTGAGTTTTAGGATGGTGTGAGTATGGTGTATGTACAAGACTGTGCATAGGCATGTCCATCCATGTGTCTGAGCAGAAGTCAGAAGAGGGCCTTGGGAATCTTCCTCTATCATTATCTGTCATGTTTACTTGAGACAGGAACTCTTACTGAATCTAGAGTTAGGCTAGGAGACAATGAACCCCAGTGACTTTGCTGTGTGTAGCCATGACAATTCTGGGCTTGCAGATACGTGCAGCCACAGCAGGTTTTTATGCAGGTGCTGGGATTTGAACTCAAGTTCTCATGCATGCGCAGAGGTGGGCCATCTCCGCAGGACTACAGGACATGTCCTATCATGACGAAAGGAAACTGACTAAGCAGTCTTTCTCCTCTCTCCTCTCCATTTCCTAGCTGTCATTTACTTGCCTGATCTCTCTATTTATATTTTTCTGAATATTTCATAGGAATACAGTCATGAAGTTTTGGGTCTTTTGTGTCTGACTTATTTTTAGCATATATCTTCAAGGCTCATCCATGTTAGGTCTATATCAGCACTTCATTTCTTTTGTGATTTATTAATATTCCATATTAGGAATATGCCTCATTTTTTACCAATTTGTTAGCTAATGGAAATTTGGATTATATCCATTTTTTAAAAGATTTATTTATTTATTATTATTTTATCTATATGGGTACACTGTTACTGTCTTCAGGCACACCAGAAATGGGCATCTGATTCTATTACAGGTGGTTGTGAGCCACCACATGGTTGCTGGGAACTGAACTCAGGACCTCTGGAAGTGCTCCTAAACACTGAACCACATCTCCAATCCCAGACTATATACATTTTGGAGCATAAATATTACTTTAAAATATTTTTGCTCGCCTCCATGGCCACATGATTTTTTTTTATTTTTTTCAGGATATAATCTAGGAATAGAATTAGGTGCCATATGGAAATTGTCATTTAACATAACTTTTTGACAATTTACCAATCTTTTTCACATTACATTATTTATAAGGTCAGGGACAATCCTCAAAGTGTTCAGTACCTTTATATATCCATCAATAGTTATTTTCCTTTGCAAAATATAATCATCTTGGAGGCTGTAAAGTGATACATAATTGTTGCTTGTATTTGTATTCTTTTAATGACAAATATCACTCTCTGAACAACCTGTGTTTATTGACTGCCTGTGTGTCTTTCTTGCAGGATTTAAAATTGTAGTAAGGTAGGATTTGTTTGTTTGTTTGTTTTTATTGTTGTTTTTATAGTGGTTGATAAAGTTTTTATGTAGACACGAGGCTTTTAACAGAAACATGTTTTCCAAATATTTTCTTCCTAACTGCAATATGGCTTTTGGTAGTCTCCCGTGATGCACAAAATATTTAAATTGTAATGAAGTCGAATTTATCCTTTTTTTTCCCTCGTGCCTTTGCATTACCATAAGCAAATCCAAATTCAAGGTCATTGTGAAGAATTGCCTCTTTGCTTTTGTCTATGGATTTCGTAGTTTTAGATTCATTTGTTTGCCTTTCCTTCCAGGATTTTTCCTCTGTTAATAGGACCTGTTTGAGGAGCATCGTGTAGGTTATTTCTTCTAGAAATTTCAGTCACTGCTATGTGTACAGTCACATGACTGCTTTTCCACCCTGGAAGAGTTCTGTATTAAATAAATAATGGTGAGTCCTTTGTGCTAGGTTTTAGGGAGATGACAAACAGGTCAAAACAGATACCTACAGTTGCTCTTCCAAATGACAAATTAACACATGGCTTGTGAGCTGTCACCTTCAAGACTACTGAGCCAAAGGAAGGGAAGCTAGGTCAGTGGAGATGTAAAACGAGACCAAAAGACTTCAGTTAACAGTTGTCCTTTTCTTAATTAAAATTGAAATCAAACTGGAATCAACATTCTAATAATGTTGGTTTGCATAGTTTTTCCATGTTCTCTGGCATTTATATGACACAGTGTACTCTTGATATTTCCTCCTTCTTCTTATATTTATTCAACATGCAGAAGAATGCAAATTGACCCATTCTTATCTCCTTGCACTAAGCTCAATTTCAAGTGGATCAAGGACCTCCACATAAAACCAGACACACTGAAACTAATAAAAAGGAAACTAGGGAAGAACCTTGAACATATGGGCACAGGGGAGAATTTCCTGAATAGAACTCCAATAGCTTATGCTCTAAGATCAAGAATTAACAAATGGGACCTCATGAAATTACAAAGTTTTTGCAAGGCAAAAGACACTGTCAAAAAGACAAAGCGGCAACCAACTAACTGGGAAATGATCTTTACCAACCCTACATCCAACAGAGGGCTAATATCCAATATATACAAAGAACTCAAGAAGTTAAACTCCAGAGAGGCAAGTAACCCTATTAAAAAATGGGGGTACAGAGCTAAACAAAGAGTTTTCACCTGAAGAATATCGAATGGCTGAGAAGCACCTAAAGAGATGTTCATCATCCTTAGTCATTAGGGAAATGCAAATCAAAACAACCCTGAGATTCCACCTCACACCAGTCAGAATGGCTAAGATCAAAAACACAGGAGACAGCAGTTGTTGGCGAGGATGTGGAGAAAGAGGAACACTCCTCCACTGCTGGTGGAATTGCATGCTGGTACAACCACTCTGGAAAGCAGTCTGATGGTTCCTCACAAAACTGGGCATGACACTCCCAGAGGATCCTGCTATACCACTCCTGGGCAAATACCCAGAGGCTTTACCTGCATGCAATAAGGACACATGCTCCACTATGTTCATAGCAGACTTATTTATAATAGCCAGAAGCTGGAAAGAACCCAGATGTCCCTCAATGGAGGAATGGCTTCAGAAGATGTGGTATATTTACACAATGGAATACTACTCTGCAATTAAAAACAATGAATTCACGAAATTCCTAGGCAAATGGTCAGAACCCAATCACAAAAGAAGACACAAGGTATGCAGTCACTGATAAGGGGATATTAACTCAGAATCTTGGAATACCCTAGACACAATTCGCATATCAATAGATTTCCAAGAAGATGGAAGGGGAGACCCCTGGTCCTGGAAAGACTGGATGTAGGGGAATGCCAGGACAGAGAAGCGAGAGGGGGTTGAATGGGGAAAAGAGGGAGGGAAGGGGGCTTATAGGACTTTCGGGGAGGGAGGAAATGGGAAAGGGGAAATGATTTTGAATGTAAATAAAAAAAAACTTAGAAAATAAAATTAAAAAAAATAATTATTATCTTGGGCCTTTATAGAAAATGCCTTCATATTCCCAAATGAATGTATTGCTGTTGAATTTTCAAAGAGAGAGAATTGAGTTCCTGTTATATGCAGAAACATATACATTATTTGAGCATCCTGTACTTAAAAGAAGAACAAATATTATGAATTCTTATTTGGATCTCTTAATAAATAGCATATGGAAAATATTGATAAGTTCACTTTCCAATTGACTTTGTCTCAATTTTTTGGTTCTGAGCTTCATGATATTGTTTGTATAACACATTATTATACTTTACAAATGATTCTTTACTGAAGAATATCACCCAACTATTGACAAAAGAGTGGCCCTTAGATTACACAGTCTCAGCTGGGCAGTGGTGGCGCATGCCTTTAATCCCAGCATTTGAGAGACAGAGGCAGGTTTCTGAGTTCGAGGCCAGCCTGGTCTACAGAGTGAGTTCCAAGACAGCCAGGGCTACACAGAGAAACCCTGTACCAAAAAGCCAAAAAAAAAAAAAATTATATAGCCTCAAAGAAATATATTCCAAATTTACAAGGTAGACTTAACCTTGATGTCTTAGTTAGAGTTTCTATTGTTGCAATGAAATACCATGACTAGAAACTTACATTTCCATATTGCTGTTCATTATTGAAGGAAGTCAGGACTCGAACTCAAGCAGCACAGGATTCTGGTACAGGAGCTAATGCTGAAGTTCTCTGGATTGCTTCGCATGGTTTTCTCTGCTGCTTTATTATAGAACTCAGGACCGCTAGTCCAGGAATGCCATCACCTACAATGGCTGGGCTCTCCCTCATTGATCACTAATTGAGAAAATACCTCATAGCTGGATCTCATGGAGGCATTTCCTCAACTGAGGCTCCTTTCTCCCTGATGATTCTATCTTGTGTCAAGATGATACACTAAAACCAGCCAGTACACTAGGTGAAGAGAATTGTAAGGCAAAATATTTATTCTGCTTCTTGAAGATTATCATAGAAATGGTCCCATGAGAGTACACTGGTGTACTAAATGTTAAAAAACAAAAAGCTTGTGTGTAGTTTGGGAGTCTTGGGGGCCTCCCTGAGGACAATTCATAAGAAGGTATCTGACTTTTAGCCCTGGAGTTTTTCTTTTAGTAACTCTGATTGCAGGAACAAAAACATCTAGACGTGCTGGATACCTCCCTTTTAACTTCTTCTTTCTTAGATTCCAATGAACAGTCCCAAAACCCAGGTCACACATGTGATCCTGGTTAAATTAAGTGGGTTTTAGGGGGAAAAGAAGATGTGATGGTAGAAAAGGAACTTGTAGTATGGAGCAGAGAGAAATAGATGTGGGAGGGAGATTAGAGAGAGCGGAGGGTTACAGGTCTCAGAGTGCACTTTATACATGCATAGAACTGTCAATGAAGGAATTCACCAAAAGTTACAAAAAAATATTATTCTCTGTTTATTTGCTACTAATGATATATGATATGTGCTTCAGGGAATATGCAGCTTTATTTATCAAGAACAAAATAACTTGAAAACATTAATGTTGAGAACACAGAAACAAACAGAGAACTGTGCTAGAAAAGTCATTGTGGAAGCAATTCTCTCCAATATGCTTCTAAATCATAGAATTTTTCACCTCTAAGCATAGAAATTAGAGACAAACACGAGTTCTTACATCCCTACAGAACTAAGACCAGCACTAAAGATTTCTCTAGAAACTTCGTGAACTCACCCAACTAAATCTGACGGTAATTATCATACGAAGAACTGAGCTATATATTGTCACAAAGCTCCAGGGCATCACTGATTCATAAAAAGTTGTAAACTAATAAGCTGTGTACTGTCATCCTTAATCTTGAAGGAACTGTGATTTAATAAAAACATAATATTTGACAGTAAGTCTCAAAATCACCTTAGTGTAAAGCAATGTGCTTCTACAACTTCTGAGGATAAAAACATTAAAGTTGTCCTTTAACACATTCTAAGAATGCCATTCAATGTCAAATTAAATCCAAGATGGATGTGCTAAACTCCTGCTGGTTTGAAGACATTGAAAGTTGTATTCAATGTCTTTAAGCATGTCTCTTCTAGAGATGTTTCTGGTAATTATTAAGGATGCTGTGTCTCTCTGAAGGTGAATCTTTCTCTTATATGTCTGCATTGCTTTTAAATCATCTCCTGATAAAGTTTTAACTGGAAATTGAAGGTGGCGATACTGATAGAAAAGGGAAGACACTGAACCGAGTTTTGTGCCCATACATGAAAAATTAGAAACAGGAGGCATTAAACTAGGGACAACAGTTGGTGGGCACAACGATGTTATTTTTATGGTGGACCACTGCTGAGCTTTATTTTGAGAACCTCTGCTGATCTGGAAACTCATCTGCTCAAAATTGCAAATAATTACGGAAGATAAAACTTAAAAATATAATTTCCACTGGGCTCAGGGATTATTAATGCAAACTTTTCATAAAGTTTACTTATGTTTTCTTCATATCTATACTATACACAATGGGAAATGATAACACAAAGAGAGCGCAGAGGAAATGGCTCTGTGTTCTACTCTGCTGTCAATTCTGCTCTGCCCTGTCTTTACCTGGTGTCCTCTGATGTGTAAAGTGGCAGCAAATTTGGCTAAGGAGGGAGATTTAGAGGCACCAATAGCATTTCAGCTACAACACTAAGGCCACTGGTGTAGGGTCAGGATGGAGAGCTAAGATATCTAAGCTTTATTCATTCATCTACTCAATAGAGAAACCAACTGATTAAAGCTCACCTTCACACAAAAGTCAGAATCATGGACTATAAAGACTTAAAAACAGAACCCCCCTCAATGCAGGGTTATAAGGAGCAGTGTCTTTGGGACACAGAGAGTCAGTGATGTTGGAGATAATAGAAGGTAATTTTAATTTGAGGTTTGTCATAGTTAAATCAGCAAAATATTCACTTATAATCAATGCTCCATGTCCTTTAGTATTTCTCAAGTATTTTCAAATTTGTTTAAGACAATGAGAATGATATAATCTTCTAAAGCTTCTGGTATCATCTTACAATGTAGCCAGGTACATTTTGTGATTAATAAGAGTAAAAATGAGAGCTTTAACATCCCAATTTCATGTGTATTTTTTTTATTGGCACATTACAAAGGCCACAGAATCAGAATTTCCTTCTATGACAACAACTACCAAATCAGGTATCCTATAGTGGAACAATTACTATCAACTAAATTTTCCTCTGGAAGTTCTATAAGCCATCAGAAAACTAAAATCTTTTTGAAGAAACAAATATAGTATCACACATACAAATATTTCACAAAATGCTGGAAGTAGATAAGCTCTAGACTATTAAGCCAGTGTTCTATTTAATTTAATTGGATATGTGAAAACTTGACAGGACCCAGCTCCAACTTATGATGTTGTCTGCTGTAATTACCAAATTGTGTATACTTTTATATCTGATAATTTCAATATTGCTACTATAGAATGTGACAAAAGAATATAAGAACAAAAAAATTTATTAATATAATTCTCTCACTATATTCTTTTTTAATATAAATATTTTATTTTATTTTTTTATTAGATATTTGCTTTATTTACATTGGATGCGTTTAATTGCCATGGGTTGGAGAGCTGAGATATCTATGCTTTATTCATTTATCTACTCAATAGAGAAATCGACTGATTAAAGCTCACCTTCACACAAAAGTCAGAATCACAGACTATAAAGACTTAAAAACAGAACCCCATGAATGCAGGATTATAAAGAGGAGTGCCTTTGGGACACACAGAGACAGTGATATTGGAAATAATAGAAGGTAATTTGAGTCCTAACAAGTCAATTTGAAATGCATGGGAATGTCATACACATAGATTTTTTGGAAGAACAAAGGATATTTCAAATATCCTTTGTTTTCTTTAGGTAAGGTTCTCACAATCACAGCATGAATTTATTGACTTAAAGCCATCCAGATTTAATAATGATTTCAAGTGGAACAAGTGTGCTAATGAACACACACACACACACACACACACACACACACACACATCCTTATAAGCAATCAAAATAGAAAAGAAAAATGCACATTGGAGAAGTAGCCTTCTGGGGTTCATGAAATATTTAAGACATACCTAAGCAAGATTCTGTGTGTAATATAGAAGTGCTTTAGTTTATTTCTCTGCTTGTAAAATCTTGCTTTCTCTTAACCATCAGTATCACCCGGTGCTTTCTAATTACAATTAAATTCTTAATGCTGTTCCTTATAGATAGGGCAATATTACCACAAATGGCTTTTGCCAATTCTCCCATCATTCATTTGTAAACTTTCTATTCTCTGCCCTCCTCCTGTGACTAAATCAAACCTACAAAGTCCTGCTGTGTGATTCTCCTCCATCTTGTATTGGAAAGCGCTCTTCCTCCTGCAGCCCAACATGCAATTAAAAATCCAAACTGCTAATAAACAGCATGGATTCCTAGGCTGGCAAGCAGGCCATCTGTGCAGCAAACACCTGAGCGTGAAGAGTGGAGCCTTATACTATTGATTCAAAAGCTGACTACAAATGGGAAGCCTGTGGAATGTCATTTCACCCAACACACTCAGATGCTATGTGACTCCAGCCTGGCTAACTGGCTTACAGATGTTATTTCTTTGACTTCTCTTCATCTTTCTCCCCTTTATTGTTTCTAAGCTTGGGGTTCCAGATGTGGCAAGCAGAAGCATGGGATGTCCCATATTACAAACACACTTAAGCTAAACATGTTTTTTTATTGTTTTCCTAAAATTTAGGCAGGCATCTTACCTTTTTATATGCCAGACTAGTTATACGTAAATGCCTATAAGCTCTCTCTGAAAATAATATGGTCTTTCCTATTTGTTAATACAAAATTTTCATACAGTTGAAGAAAAGAGTGCAGTCACTGAACATCCTGTAAACATTATCTCAGGCACTAACGTGGAAATTTGCCACATTTAGTGTATTGGGTAGGTTGCCAGTAAGCAAACATTTTAAAGAGGTCTGCTACCAAACACTTTATACATTGTCACCCATACAGCTCCTAATAGCGTCTACTCTTTCTTTGTAACAAGAAATGGGTGTGGCTACGTTCCAATAAAGCATTACTTACAAAAACAAGTGTTTGGCGAGATTTTGTGTACAGGTTACAGTCTCTGACCAGTACTACAGTTGAATTGGATCTAAATCATGGTCCTATGACATTAATTTTACCTAGCTCAAAAATCAACTGTAACCCATAGGAAACATCTAAATCCCCAAAATCTGTCAAAATAACAAGATTGTTGCAGGGCAGTGGTTCTCAGCCTGTAGGTCACGACACCCTGGGAATCAAACAACCCTTTCACGAGGGTCATATATCAAATATTCTGCATATCAGATATTTACATTATGATTCATAACAGTAGAAAATTATAGTTATGAAGTAGTAATCAATAATTTTATGTTTGAGGTCAACACAACACGAGGAACTGTATTAAAGTGTCACAGCATTAGGAAAGTTTAGAACCACTGTTCCAGGGAATGGAAATCAAACTTTATGACATTAAATAGCCCTAGTGAAGATTTACATACTATCACTGCATGTGTAAAACAATCTGAACTAATTAAATTTGGTACAAGGTACTATTATATAATTCATCCTACAGAGACATGCTGTCATTTAGTCAAATTATAACTTTAAATAAACAATAGACATATTTAGAAGTAAAACTGGAAATAGGGGGCTGGCAATCCAAAGGTGGAAAATTTACACAGAGAAACAAGATTGAAGGAAAGGAGGGAAAGGGTATGATGTTACACAAGGGCAGCTGAAAGGCAGTCAAATAACAGGATATGGCTAGATGGATAAATAGTGAGGAGGCAAGTCCTTTCCATGACTCACTGCTGAGCTGTTTCAAAATGGATGAAGGGAAAGTGGATATGGTACCCAAGAGGAAGAACAAATAGAGCCCAGGACGAAGAAGGAAATAAATAGAGTGGTGTCTAGATCTTTGGCAGGATTGGGTGGAAAATAGAAGCAGAGAGATTAGTTGTGTTTATGATCACCCGCCAGCAGCTACTTGTTTACAATAAGAGGGTTAAAGCCAAGACCGTGCGTGTACCTGATGATGACAGAGAAGGCGTTTTTTACTGTAAGTGTGGTTTGCTGCCCCCAGGGTTTTGTTTGCTAGGAAGGATGCAGACATACATTTAAAATCAACCATGCATGTGACAGCCAATGATGTTTTTCCATCGTTGAAACAAAGGCTAAATTTGGGACAGATAAAGAGAGGTAAAAGCAAATTGAGTGGAAAAATTACTTTATTAAATATGCTTCTTTCTTCCCTTTTCATCAGCTTTAAAGCCAGAATAAGCCTAAAACAATAGTATCTGCGGAACTGACTGGAATGAAGTACAGCAGTGACTGTCATTAGATATCCCCATGGCAATAGGAATAGACTACATACACTAAAGACGGGAAAGAAAGAACCAATGTTGAATTAAAGCAAAATGTGTCCAGAGCTCAGTGGGAATCTGTTGGAAACATAAGGGTCACACTTTGGAAATGACCAATAGTCTCATTTACGTAGAATAGCAATATTGGTAAGCTAAAGTTCTCCACAAGTTAGAATAGAAGTTTAAAAGCTGTGGTTGCTTGAATGGAAATGCCTCCCATAGATTCATATGCTTGAACCCTTGGTACTCATTTGGTGGGACTATTTGGGAAGGATTAAGGAGTGAATCCTTTTTGGAAGAGGTATGTCACTGAAGGTGAGCTTTGAGGTTTCTAAAGACCGTGCCATTCCTAGTTAGCACACACTCTCTCTGTCTCTGTCTCTGTATCTCCCTGTCTCTGTATCCATGTCTCTGTGTGTCTCCATCTTTTCTTTCTGTCTCTGTATCTCTGTCTCTGTCTCTATATTTCTGTCCCTCTCTGTCTCTGTCTGTCTGTCTGTCTGTCCCTCTTTGTGTCTCTCTGTCTCTGTCTGTCTGTCTGTCTCTGTCTGTTTCTCTCTGTCTGTCTCTGTCTGTATGTCTGTCTGTCTGTCTCTCTCTCTCTCTCTCTCTCTCTCTCTCTCTCTCTCTCTCTCTCTCTTTCTCTCTCATTTACGGATGAAGATGTAAGCTCTCAGCTGCTCCTGCAGCCCTGCCTTTGTTTCGACATTATGGGCTCTAACAGTCTGCAACTGTAAGTCCCAAATTAGATGTTTTCTTTCATAAGTTGCCATGGTCATGGTGTTTGACCAGAGCAATAGAAAAGCAATTAAGATAGGAGCAAAACTCCAAGATATGTTTAGCTACTGTCTAGTTATCATTGTGAAAATGGTAACTGAACTCTCTCCCAGAAGAACTCATATACTGTGATCAAAATAACTTAAAAACATCCCCAGCTCCTGTGTAATTTATTTTTTGCATTTGTCACAGTGAAATGTATTCTAAAGTCTCTATTCAAATGAAGTTACTGCATATCCTCAAAGGAAAAAAATCTTTGGAGACAAAAAATCCATAAACTTTGCTGAGCACTTTTTAAGGGTGAGGCACTGTACTGAATGCATTGATAGAAGTTTTACAACAGTGTGGAGGAAAACACTACTATTCACATCTTTGATTTTATATGGAAGAACACAGGACCTGGAAAGGATAAGGAATGATAATGATAATGAGAGTGAAGAAGAAGCAAAGAGACAGAGAGAGAAGTAGATAGTCTACTGAAAGCTCCCTCACGGAGAAGCCCAAGTCTTGTCAAGTCTTGTTAACACACACACACACACACACACACACACGTGGTGTGTGTGTATACATATATATATATATATATGTTCTATATATATATTCTATAGTATATATATATATATATATATATATATATATATATATATATATATACTATAGAATGTTGTGTCATAAAGATTGGGCATTAAATGCACAAGACAATAAGGTGGCCATCTTTAACTCATGTTTGCACCTGGATCCTGCAGATGAACTGCCCTATTCTGTGTGGCAAGTATATCCTCCTTCCCTTCCTCCCTCCATCCTGCTTTCTCATCAGAAGACCTACAGAAGCCCTTCTCTAGTTATGGTCCTCAAAATTATTGGACTGTCATATCCAAAGCTTGGGAGGTAGACAGGCCCCCACCTGTCTCAGTGTCTTTGGAGGCCCTAGAATCTGCATCTTAACAAGATCCCAGGATGAAATTAAACACATAAAGGTCTAAGAAACAGTAAGTAAAATTTTTATGATGATCAATTTTTCTTGCATTGGAAGACTCAGATCTGCCTCTGAGGGGGTCTCCCAATGCCTACAAGCATTTCTCTAGGGAGACTTATCTAAGTAGTCACTGACAATCCCATCTTGCTAGAGAAAGCACATGTTGGCTGTAACCACATTTTGAAAATATTTCCTCTTTGTGGAATTATGATATCCCTGGGAGTCCCAGTTCTCCCATCCCTGAAGAAATCAGTGGCATGGAAAAGTCTCACCTGGATCCTGACATGTTGAGGGACCCAGAAACTGCTGTACTTATAGTATGCTTTAGTGCATGGTGAACGAAGCTCACAGATGAGATGAAAACAAACCAAACCAAAAGTCTAACCTAGAGCTCAGTTCAGTGTAAGATGTGGAGGACCATGGAAACAGAAAGTGATAAACCTGATAGACCTACCCTTTTACCTAGTTCTGAGCTGTCTCAAAAAAATCCCTGAAAGCTTACTGATTAGCCAAGGGATTAAGTTTAAGCACCAACTTGTGCCAGAGTCCTAACCTTCCAAATATTTTTTAATTAAAACATAATTATATCATTTCCTTCTTTTTGCATTACTTTTTCTAACCCTCTCCTATGACCTTCCTTTTAACCCTTCTCAAACTGATAACCTCTCTCTTTTTATTGTTGCTATACACCTGCAAGCGCACACACACACACACACACACAGACAGAGATATTCACACACACACACACACACACACACACACACACACACACACAACTATCCTTGTATGTATAACATAAATATATAAACATAAACTGTTGAGTCCATTTTTGTTTGTTTGTATATATATGGTATAAGGGACGACCACTCCGTATTGGATAATCAGTTAGGTGTCTCTCCTTGGGAGAAACTAATTCCCTTTTCTCTTTTAGTAGTAAGACATTGGCAGTAGTTCTTTGTTTAAGAGTGGAAGCCAGTGAGAATTTCCCCATCTATGTTATCATATTTATTGCTACTATCATTGATCAGGTCTTGTTTTAAGCCGCCATTTTAGAAGACAGTCTCACAGCAGTCCCCTTGGTCTGCTGGCTCTTACTGTTTTCCCTCATGATAACTTGTCATAATTCAGTAGCATGACCTGCCCCTAGAAGGTAGTTAAAAATTTTTAAATGCTAAGGCGTTGCCAAGGTTCTGATGATTCAGACCTGTACTGCTGATTATTAAGCAGGACAGACTGAGCTTTCTGCAAATACCTTGAAGGAGGAAGCAATTTCTGTACACACAAGTAGCACCATGTCTCCTCCCTTTATCTTCATATCCATAAAAGACTTTAGGTAGATCTTGTAAAACAGAACCAGATCTTCTTCTGGGGAAGGCTTGCCTCTAGGATGGGCAAGGCCCTATAGGGATAGTACCAAAGCATCACCACAAAGTAGAGAACACATGTGGTTAGAAACTACTTAATCAGAATGTGTAAGTCCTGGGGATGCATGGGGCACAGTTGATGCTGCTTGGGACACAATTCTTAGAGGGCTTACAGTATGTAAATAATTGACATTGGTGTTAACACGACTGTCTGGGATTTGCTGAAATCCACATGATTCAGTTCTAGTTCTGGATTACCTCAGTTGACCTTTGTGGAGGTTTTATCTATAGAGTAGTTCTTTGCCTTGTCGTAGACCTTATTAGGGTTTGGGGTTTTGTTGTTTCGTTGTTTTCCTCCCACTATTTAAAGTTGACTAGAAGAGAAGAGTTGTGCGTTGAGGCTGAGTTCTTTGGTTGGGTTGGCTTCTTAACATCAAGATAGCTGAATGGAGCTCCATACCTCTAGATCTCAATGGCTCAGTGGAACCCAACTGAAGTTGTCCAATTGCCTCTTCTCAAAGTTCAGGAAAAACAATAGTGCCACTTGAGACCTCGTAGAGGAGGTGTATACATGGCTGCCTTAGAGTTCTGTTGCTCATGATTATTTTAGAAACTGGATTTTAAAGTCTTTTAGAGTTTCACAACAAGGAGAAGCCACAGTCTGTGGCATCCTATAGTTTTACATTGTGTATTTCTTCCTTTTGGGAAAAACCTACCTAGTACAAGCTACCATGTGCACAGATCGCCCAATGAGTGGGTCATTTCTCCACAACCCTGCGGTAGTACAGAGTCCAGCCATTACCATTCTCCTGCATTACTTTAACATGGGTTTCCTTTTTGTACATTTTGGCTGCAGTATTGGTGGTAGAATATACTTTGATGGATCATCTCTACTTCTGTATTTATTTATTTATTTATTACTAGACCTCAACCTCAGCCTTCTCCCCCTCCATTCTCTGCCTGTAGGATGTACTGTATATAGTCATGCACTTTGTATCAATATATTAGAAATCTACAGATCTGTTTTGTACTTTTTATACTGTTGGATACTTATAATCAAAACTTTACTCTAGGGTATTGAATAAATTTAGTCTTATTAGAAAAAAACTATCATTCTGCCCTCTCTTCTCCAAGTCCTAGATACAAGAGTTGCCTTGTAGATGCCTCCCCTGATATCTTAGGATTTCTATCGCTGTAAAGATACACCATGACCAAAAAGCAAAATGGGGGAAAATGCATTCATTTAACTTCCAATTCCACATGCTGTATATCACTGAAGGACATCAGGACAGGAACTCAAAAGGGCAGAAACCTGGAAGCAGGAGTTAATGGAGAGGTCACAGAATGGTGCAATTTACTGGCTTGCTTCATATGACTTGCTCAGCCTGCTTTCTTATAGAATCCAGGACTATCAGCCATGGGGTGACACCACCTACCTTGGGCTGGGCCCTCATTTACTGATCACTGATTGAGTAAATGCCTTTCAGATGAATCCCATGGAGGCATTTTCTTAACCCAAGCTCCTTCATCTCTTGACTCTATCTTGTTTAAAGTTGATACGCAAAAGCAGTCAGTACAGCTGGGGACTACTCTCCACACAAACACATCTGATTCATTGGTCTCTGCATTTGGACTAGTTGGACTGGTATTCATTTTCTGCAAAGACTTTTATTTATTGAGGGGTGAGAGATAAAGTTATCCATGGGCAGAAGGATAAGTTTTGAAATGCAGTTAGGAATTTTGGTGGTTAGTAAAGTAATGGTAGGAGGTCCTCCTCTAAGAGAACATCATTAGCCCCAGTTTGTAGGATTTCAGGCATGTTTCCCCCGTTGAGTGAATCTTACATCCGATGGACAGCTGGGGGTTAATGCCAACATATAAGTGTCACTCATGTCACTCGTGCACTTTCAGGGATATCATGTCATGCTGGTCATTGTGCTTTATAAGCATCATGGATGGGTAGGATCATTGATGCTACTATCTCTTCATAGCTTGCACAGTTCTTTCTGGTACTATGAAAGCTAGAACACAGGAAAGAAGCTTTCAGGTAAAATGTAGCTAGAATCTTCTGAGGCACGCATCCCAAGAATGTGTGGTCTTCAGCAATAGGGACTTACCTTTAACTTCTGATAGGTAACCAAGGACAATGGTAATATCCTTTTGTTTTAAGAGTCTCTGACCAACAACTCAGAGGTTTATTACAGCTGGTTTTGAGGTTTTCATTAGGTGGGCTATGACTTTTACTGGGAGTGTTGTTTGTACCAATGGCAGTGCACACACGTAACATAGAAATCTGATATTTAACAAAGAGGCAAAAATAATACATACACTGGAGAAAAGATAGCATCTTTAACAGCAATATGTATGGGGCAGCTACATACATATATGCAAGACAATGACACTAGAATCTGTATCTATCACCCATTAGAAAAATGATCTTCAAGTGGATCAAAGACTTCGATTTGAAACCTAAAATGCTAAAACTGCTAGAGAAACCCTAAAAAATGTAAGTGTGGAAAAGGACTTTCTGAATAGGACAAGTTTTCCCAGGAACTAAGGGCAACAAGTGGAACCTCACAAAACTAGAGAAAGTTTCTGTAGAGCTAAGTAAATAACCAAGAGAGTAAAGAAGAAACTCACAGAGTAGGGAGAAATCTCTTTCAGCTATACATCTGACAAAGGATTAATATCCAAAATGTACAAAGTACTTGAAAACCAGTCTAGAAGACAAAGGACCCAATTAGTGGCAGGATAGGAACCAGAACAGAGCATTCTCAATAGTGGAAATAACAGTGCTAAGAAATGTTTCAAAAAATTATCATCATCCTTAGCAATTACAGGAATGTAAATTAATACAACTCTGAGGTTTGATCTCATCCCAGCCAGAATGGTGAAGATCAACAAAACTGACAAGAAATGTTAGGGAAGATGTGGAGAGAGAGAAACTCTCCTTCACTGTCATTGAGCACAAACTGATGCGGCCACTCTGGACATCAATATGGTGAATCCTCAAAAGGTTAAAAGTAAAGCTACCATATGACACAAGACTCGACATCCTACTCCACAGACCCTTGCTCAGCCATATTAATTGCTCTCTATTCACAACAGTTGTGAAGTAGAAACAACCCAAACATCCTTAAGTAAATGACAAGTTGATTAAAAATATAGCATTCCATAAGCAGCATGGAATACTATTAGTCTGTAAAGAAAAATAAAATTATAAAATCAGAAGGTAAATGGATATACCTAGAACAGATTATATGTAACCATTTGTGGTTCCTAGCTCCATCCACATGCTCAGATGTGAGTATATACTATGGAATGACCACATAAACTAAGAAATTATAGCGGGACTGGGATAGGAGCTTGAGGAGTGGCTATGGAATACTGGTGACAATAAGGGGGAAGTGAAAAAATAAGGGGACTCTCATTGGGAAGATGTGAGGGAGATCACTAGGGAAGGAAAAGAAGAGAGGAGAGACAAAAACCACCAAGGTTATCTGACAACGTCTCTCAAAGAATCATATAATTATATATTTACCTAAAACGACACATTGCAAGTGCACATGTGCAACATGAGATTTAGACTACTTGAAAGATGTCACAAAAGAATAAATCACACAAAGTATATAACTATAAACAAACAATACATACAATGTCTCCAATTTTTTACTTCATAAGACGATATATGGAACCTCTGCCTAAATAGAAGCTCATGATCAAGTCAAGAGCAAGCCTTGGTAAATAATCCAGGATTAATGTAAGCAAACTCAGCAGCACGGAATCTCTCTCTTCCTCCTTGTCTCACTCTGTATCTGTCACTTTCTCCTTAGAATTTTATATCCTTCCTCTTCTGATCACACCATCTATTTTAGATCTGGCCAGAGTTATTCCAGAAAACTTCAGTCTGGACAGCTTCCATCCAGAAGTTAATTTCAAGTTATATCCTTGAGAGAGAATGAATGACAGCTTTTTATTGACAGACAACAGGAGAGCAGATACCAAACACTAGTAGCCTTGAGAATAGCAGGTATAAAGAGGAGACAAAATGCAGGTAAGAACATAATTAATAAATTGAAGCAGAAAGTTTACTCACCACAGAGAATAAGCATCCCATCCAAAAATCTACAGGACTTTCCCACTAGTTATGGTCTGGATATCTGAAATCTGGTACCAATGTTTAGCATCAGCTTAATTACTAAAAAACAGCATAATTATTCTTCAAGTATGAATGCACTTGTACAACTTTAGGCAGAATGGTCAAATCTGCATTTATATCAATGTTAAAATCATTTGATCTAAAATTACTTTATTTTTAATATTGTTAGTATCAGCAATGTATACATAGCAATAAGCAATGCATAAGTTTTCTTTTTTATTTTTTTTAATTTTTATTTTATTTTTTATTATTTTCTATATTTTTTTATTTACATTCCAAATGATTTCCCCTTTCCCGTTTCCTCCCTTCCCGAAAGTCCTATAAGCCCCCTTCCCTTCCTCTGTTCCCCATTCAACCCCCTCTCGCTTCTCTGTCCTGGCGTTCCCCTACATCCAGTCTTTCCAGGACCAGGGGTCTCTCCTTCCATCTTCTTGGAAATCTATTGATATGTGAATTGCATCTTGGGTATTCCGAGATTCTGGGTTAATATCCCCTTATCAGTGACTGCATACCATGTGTGTTCTTTTGTGATTGGGTTACCTCACTAAGGATGATATTTTCCAGTTCTGACCTTTTGCCTAAGAATTTCGTGAATTCATTGTTTTTAATTCCAGAGTAGTATTCCATTGTGTAAATATACCACATTTTCTGAATCCATTCCTCCGTTGAGGGACATCTGGGTTCTTTCCAGCTTCTGGCTATTATAAATAAGGCTGCTATGAACATAGTGGAGCATGTGTCCTTATTGCATAAGTTTTCAAAAAGAAAAAATAAATACTTTGACAAATGAGTAGTACCAGATAAATGGTCCTTAATATAGTTTCTAAAGCTATTTTTTTAATCTAATGGTTGATCCAAATAGAAGCTCACTGCCAAGTGTGAAGGTGGCTGGGGCAAAATTATGTGGCTAAATTAACCACATAAATCTTCATTTTTTTACTCTCATGGTTATGTATTGTCATTACAAAATTTATTGCACTTACTTATTATTTTGTGTATGTCCATGTATTTATTTGTTTGCATGTATATGCACACATGTGTGCATGCTATAACATGTATGTGGAGGTCAGAGGACAACAGGTAGAAACCATTTCTCCCCTTCAAGTATATGGGTCTTGGAGATTAAACTCAGATCATCAGGATTGATAACAGTTATCTCTACGAGAACAGCCATCTCACTGGCCCTCTATTATTATCTAAGTACTAGCTAAACATTCCTGATGTATACATTGCATTAAAAGAAATGAGTTTCCTCAGCAAACACAACTTAGTGTACTCTTATGGATACTGACATGTGTTTTTAAAGGGATAATGGACATAAAAGTCAGGATAATGTTCTCAAAATAATGGTGGTAGAATGCACTGAGGAAAATGGAATAGTACTTGCTATGTTCAAGCTCTGAAACTGGATGATGGATGTGTATTTTATTATTAATCATCACTTATATGGTGATGTAGCCATTTCCTGTGAATTGAAGCATTTCCTTCCAGAGGGAGAAGGCACGAGGTTCACTAGAGTCAGGAAGCTAATGAAACTTACATGCCACAGAAAACTCTAAACATTCATAAGACTCAGGCAGACCAGGTAGTTATATGATTCATGAGTTCAATCCCTCCTTGGTGTTATATGAATAGTGCACAATCCCTGCAGAGGAGCAAGGAACTCATTCAATGCAGAGTTGTCTGCTGGTTGAGCAGGGAGCTCCAGGTGTGCAGAGTTCAGAAGTCAGGATCTGTATTGGGTGGCTTTTCATGATGCTACCTTTGAACTGTCCATGTCCCTGTTAAGATCTCCGTATGCACCCTTCTCTGGTTGCCCGGGAGCACTCAGTGGATCACTAAGCTGCACACCAGTGCAACCACTTCCTCAGTCTGCCACTGGAGAAACAGACGTCTGTTCATATCTCCCCAGGAGAAGTCATACAACATATATCTTTCATGGTTTTTATGTATACCGCTTAAATAGAAAACTTGGACATCATCCAAAACTTTATTTTTCTACCAAGCCAAATAGAATGCAAGTTGAGAACTCATCTGAGAATTACAAAACTTCACATTTTAACAGAAGTTATATGGGGGAAAGGGGAGTAAAAGTATGTGCCTTAAAATGTTTCAGTTGATAACCAAACAAGTGAAAGATCTGTATGACAAGAACTTCAAGTCTCTGAAGAAAGAAATTGAAGAAGACCTCGGAAGATGGAAAAATCTGCCATGCTCATGGATTGGCAGGATTAATATAGTAAAAATGAGCATCTTACCAAAAGTAATACACAGATTCAATGCAATCCCCATCAAAATCCCAACTCAATTCTTCATAGAGTTAGAAAGAGCAATTCAAAAATTCATCTGGAATAACAGAAAACCCAGAATAGCTAAAACTATTCTCAAGAGTAAAAGAACCTCTGGGGGAATCAGTATCCCGGACCTCAAGCTGTACTACAGAGCAATAGTGTTAAAAACTGCATGGTATTGGTACAGTAACAGACATGTAGATCAATGGAACAGAATTGAAGACCCAGAAATGAATCCACACTCCTATGGTCACTTGATCTTTGACAAAGGAGCTAAAACCATCCAGTGGAAAAAAGATAGCCTTTTCAACAAATGGTGCTGGCTCAGCTGGAGGTCAACATGCAGAAGAATGCAAATTGACCCATCCTTATCTCCTTGCACTAAGCTCAATTCTAAGTGGATCAAAGATCTCCACATAAAACCAGACACACTGAAACTAATAGAAGGGAAACTAGGGAAGAACCTTGAACATATGGGCACAGGGGAGAATTTCCTGAACAGAACTCCAATAGCTTATGCTCTAAGATCAAGAATAGACAAATGGGACCTCATTAAATTACAAAGTTTTTGCAAGGCAAAAGACACCGTCAAAAAGACAAAGCGGCAACCAACTAACTGGGAAATGATCTTTACCAACCTTACATCCGACAGAGGGCTAATATCCAAGATATACAAAGAACTCAAGAAGTTAAACTCCAGAGAGGCAAGTAACCCTATTAAAAAATGGGGGTACAGAGCTACACAAAGAGTTCTCACCTGAAGAATATCTAATGGCTGAGAAGCACCTAAAGAGATGTTCATCATCCTTAGTCATTAGGGAAATGCAAATCAAAACAACCCTGAGATTCCATCTCACACCAGTCAGGATGGCTAAGATCAAAAACACAGGAGACAGCAGTTGTTGGCGAGGATGTGGAGAAAGAGGAACACTCCTCCACTGCTGGTGGAATTGCAGGCTGGTACAACCACTCTGGAAAGCAGTCTGGCGGCTCCTCAGAAAACTGGGCATGACACTTCCGGAGGATCCGGCTATACCACTCCTGGGCATATACCCAGAGACTTTACCTGCATGCAATAAGGACACATGCTCCACTATATTCATAGCAGCCTTATTTATAATAGCCAGAAGCTGGAAAGAACCCAGATGTCCCTCAACGGAGGAATGGATTCAGAAGATGTGGTATATTTACACAATGGAATACTACTCTGCAATTAAAAACAATGAATTCACGAAATTCCTAGGCAAATGGTCAGAACTTGAAAATATCATCCTTAGTGAGGTAACCCAATCACAAAAGATCACACATGGTATGAAGTCACTGATAAGGGGATATTGACCCAGAATCTCAGAATACCCTAGACACAATCAGCATATCAATAGATTTCTAAAAAGATGGAAGGAGAGACCCCTGGTCCTGGAAAGACTGGATGTAGGGGAACGCCAGGACAGAGTAATGAGAGGGGGTTGAACGGAGAAAAGAGGGAGGGAAGGGGGCTTATGGGACTTTCGGGGAGGGAGGAAACGGGAAAGGGGAAGTGATTTGGAATGTAAATTAAAAAAATAAAATTAAATTAAATTAAAAAAAAAAAAAAAGAGGAACCATCAGTTGATAGGAAGACTCAGTGTTGTCAAGATGTCAGTTCTTTCCAAGCTGACCTATAGGTCCAATACAGTCACAGTCAAACTACAGAAAGTTATTTTCTGGATAACAGCAAGCTAATTTCAATCTGTATGTGAAATAGCAAAGTACTCAGGATGGGTATCAAAATGACATCAAAGGAAACATCAAAATGACACCAAAGGTGGGAGAACAGAGTCTACCTGACTTTACTACTAACTGTAATAAGCCAATGAAACACTTTAGCATGCCCAAAGACAAGTTACCAAAACATAAACCACCTAATCTTTGGCAAAAAGCATCAACAATGACACCCTTTAAATCTTACATCAGAGCGAATATAATCAAAGTATCAACTAATAAAATATTTAAAACAAACAAAAGTTACTGTTAAATTACTGAGCGCACAATATAAATAATGAATCTAGATTTAGACTTTACACCCTTAGAACATTACTTAAAGTAGACATAAACAAAAATGTAAAACAAAAATAAAAACATACAGAGGCAGGAGGATTTCTGAGTTCGAGGCCAGGCTGGTCTACAAAGTGAGTTCCAGGACAGCCAGGGATACACAGAGAAACCCTGTCTCGAAAAACCAAAAAAAAAAAAAAAAAGAATAGATAAAAATAAAAACATACTACAAGATAATATGGAAACAATCTTGGGTTTGGAGATGACTGAATATAAAACCAAAGTCACCATCGATAGAAGGCAAAGTGGATAAGCTTGAGTTACCTAAAATTAAAATTTTCTGTTGTGCAAAGGCAGCTTTTGGAAAATGAAAAGACAAGACACAAACTGGCAGAAAATATTTGCAAGATTCCTATCTGATACAGGACTGGTATCTACATACATATGATGAGCTCATACTGACTTTCCATTACTGCAACAAATATCTGAAGTAATTGACTTATGTGGAAGAAAAATTACTATGGCTCGTAGTTTTGAGGTTTCAGCACTATTAGGAGGTATGGCCTTGTTGGAGTAGGTGTGGCCCTGTTGAAAGAAGTGTGTCACTGTAGGGGTGAGCTTGGTGACCCTCCTCCTAGTTGCCAATGAGACCGTCTTCTCCTGGCTGCCTTCCAATCAGGACATGGAACTCTCAAGTCCTTCTCTAGTGCCATGCCCGCCTGGATACTGCCATGCTTCCCACCTTAATGACAATGGACTGAACCTCAGAACCAATAAGCAGCCCCAAATAAATGTTTTCCTTTATAAGAAAAAAAAAAAAAAAAAAAAAAAAAAAAATCAGTTTGCTGAGGAAATCAGACAAAGGACACCAAGTATTTCTGCTTCCTGGTAGTTCATGAATGAACGAATGAAATGTTTACATTTTCCAAGAATTATGCACAACTAATTTTCTTCAGAACATTTTCTATAGGCCTTATTTATTGACCAGGATATATTTTAATTTTTTCTTAAATAATTTTATATCACAATTTCAACTTATAAAATTTTATCATAGATTGAAGATACAAATTTAAAGAATTAACGGCAATTTTGAAGTCTTTAAATTGTTTTTGGAGTTATAATTATGATAATATTTACAAAGACTTTTTGAACTGATAGTTTATGAAGGCCTAAAAGAAATGAGCTTTAAGTAACCAAATATAAAGAATAATTATGTGGTAATGATGATTACATTGACTTGATTCACACATATGGTGTGTGTGTGTGTGTGTGTGTGTGTGTGTGTGTGTGTGTATGTGTGTGTGTGTGTGAGTGAGTGTACTGAGATATATTATTTCACTGAACTAACAAACATGCACAATTATTGAATGTTAATTAAAAATACTTTAAAACTATTGTGCTTGGAGCCAGTGTGGTGGTACACACCATTAATCTCAAAACTTTGGAGAGAGAGGTGGATGGATCTCTGCGATTTTGAGACTATCCTGGTCTACATAGTGGTTTTCAGGACAGCCTGGGCTATGTAGAGAAACCCTCACCCAGAACAGTTCTCTTGAGAATGCAAACACCTTGCTAGTACCTGTGTTGGGGGATATACCTTAGTTTCTAATAATATATTTGAGAAATATAGCCACAAAGGACATTCTGACCATGAGGAGACACAATTATCAAAATACAGCTGCAGATTTTTCAGTTACCTCATATTTGACTCCTCAAAAAAAGAGAAACAGAGAGATAGAATATAGAGGAAATGGCCCTTAGAGAAAGACCAAACTATGCTGTTAATTAAGATGACCCTCAAGTGCTTCCCAAATCAAAAGCATTTGAGACAAGCTCCCTCTTCTCCAGTCATTTGATGACTTCTTCTCAGGGAAATTTTCATTTGTCAATTCTCCTCTTTCCCCTTTGAAAAAGGCAGTAGATAGGTTCTCACATCCCATTGGTCTCTAAAGTCTTTACAAATGATTTGGAAAGGATCCTTCAAAAAGTAACCATCAAACAAGGAAATATTGGAGAGAAAAAGAAGACTAATATACTTATGGGTCACTGATAGCAAACCCAGACAGCCTAATCATCAAAGGACACTTTCAAATTAAAGAGTAAATAGTTCATGTGTTCAGTACATCCCATTGATCATCCTACCCCCATATATCCTCCAGCAGTTCCCCTCTAGCTTACTTCAATGCTAAACTTTCTTTGTCTTTTGCTTTTAGCAGAAATTACTTCAAGCCAAGGCTATTCTTGCTATTGCAATAGCCTTGAATGAAACCTTTCTTACCAGTTTTTCTGTTTTTCTAGAGCACAATTTTTACTTAGACAAGTATGCCTGCATAATGGCAAAGATCTGGAAACTCTACAAGAACTGCCAATAATGTCAGCAAACTGACATTTCTAAGTGCCTGTTAGCAAGGGGCAGAACATTTGCAGTCTCATGGCAGCACAAGGCTTTGACACAAATGATTTTAGTGCAGAGTTAAAAATTAGAAAGCAGCTTGAAAGGAGTTTGATGAAAAAATCGTGAGTTTCTTGGATATACAATTCAATGGTCCAAGAAGTGTACATAAAACTCCAGTAGCCCTAAGAGTATGACAAAATACTTTTGAAAGAGTTGACATAGTGGCAAGAGCCATTTTCCAGAGCATGGCAGCAAAAATAGGAGCATAGGAACAGCGATGGCCAAGAGGTGACATGGACCATCAGTGATGGAAAGTATCACAGATCTTTACTATTCTTGCTCTTGATGAGAATGTTGTTTCCATGGGTGGAGGTTGGGGGGGTAGGAAAAGAGTGGGTGATGGGGGTATGCTCAATGTCTCACATGCCTTTCAACACTCAGTGCTTATAAAATTGATGATATTATTAATTCCATTTGTCTGATAAGGAAATTTAGCTTCAAAGGAGACCACACAGCCAGGAGAAGGTGCATCTGACATTTAAACTAAAGCTGTTTTGGAAAGCCGTATGCTTCCCTGATTAACCTCAGTGGTCTTCAGTTCTAGCTCGACATTAGAATTGCCTGGAGAGCTATTTTGAAACTTCACTATCTGAGTAAGGCTTATGAATTAGTAATTTTTAAAAGTAAAAAATAAAATCAAACCAAACCTACTCAACACGATTGTTATGAGGTGTCAGTCTCGTGAACGGTTGCAGGAAGATATTCTATTCCTCTGCCTCTCCTCTCGATGGCTTTAATAACAGCATGAATCAATACAAGGAGACAAAGCTGGCTCCTTGCCACTTCTTAACCTCTAATTCACCTTAGAAAAATGGTTATCTGACTTTAGAATTTGCCAACCATTGAAAATGCAACAGGGTAAATCTATCCATTAGCTCCTATCTGATAGATCCAGTTTTTAAATGCTCTACTGTCCAGCATCATTAGACATGGGTAGAAGAATTCAATTCTAGAATACATGTCTGTGCCTTTTTATAGGATGTGTTATCTATTGATTTTCACTGAATTTTGCGTTCAACTTTCTTCCCCTCCCTAAGACAAGCTCACACTACTCTTACACCACCAGCCCAATTGTTCTCCTTGACCTCAATTCCAACATGTAAGTGCAAATTGAAGCAGGAGATAGAATCTCTCAAATATTGTAATTTCCTTGCACCAAGGGCAATACTGTTCCAGTAAAACGAACAGCGGCTTCTGGGAGTACTAGGAAACATGTGCCCTCAGCAAAACATCATTAGGCATAACTAATATTCCAAAGAAACTAGAATGTTCCACTTCCTGGAGGTGCCCTATTTGGGATATAATCACCTGTTTTATAGCAAATCAAGGATGCCTGGGCCTTAGAGGTGTTGTTGCCCAGGAGCCAGTGTTCTGTTTGATATAGGACTTGCTCTATTCAATATGTAGGAGGCAGAACTAAGAATAATGACCTCCTTAACTCCTGAGGGTGACAAGAACTCACCATGCCTTTGAAGCTTATCTCCTTAAGCCCCAGAGCAAGAGATCAAATAATTTTTTTAGAATGTTATTTTAATGGAATGTTAGGTAAATAGAAATCAGAGGAGCTATGTTCTGAAGTATTTTGCCTGCTTCTAGTTACTCTGTATACTATTATTTTGCAAAACACAAATGAATGGTACAATTGTTATAGTCGTGACTGATTGGCCGCTGAGCTTAACTGCATTTTTTTGTGCTGGCACTGAATGTTGTACAGAATTTTTTCCCTATTTTAAATATCTATGTAAGACTGGTCAGATGGCTCAGAAAGTAAAGATGTTTGCTGCCAGTATTGACATCTTGAGCTCCCTCCCAGGAATCCTCATGGTGGGAGGAAAGAACTGGTGTTTGCAAGGTGTCCTCAGACTTCCACATCTGTGCTATGGCACCTACCTACACTCTTCTCCTGAGCCCGGCTCACACAGTTCAATTCACCCTCTGTATCACTGTCTTTCATGCTTCTACTAGTGTGGCCCATTAGGGTGTCCAACTGCTTTCCTAATCCAAAGTCCCAAAGTCTACATTCCTACAAACACAAACATGGCCAGGCCTATCACAGCAGTACCCCAGTCACTAGTAGCAACTTCTGTTTTAGTCAAAGTTCTATTGCTGGGAAGAGGCACCTTAAACATGGCTAAAGTGGAAACTTGTGGTTTCCGTGAATGTTAGTTATGTCACATGATGTTTTGCTGAGGCACACAGGTGAAAGGAGGTGTTGCTAAAGAAGACATGTGAAAGAATGTTTCCCTGAAGCGGACACAGGTGAAGGATGTTTTTCTGAAGCAGACACAGGAAAGAATATTTTCCTGAAGTAGACACAGGTAAAAGGATCTTTTGTTATAGCAAACACATGAAAGGACCTGTAATGAAG
The DNA here is from genome assembly GCA_036184795.1 of Tokudaia tokunoshimensis. Classification (NCBI taxonomy): domain Eukaryota; kingdom Metazoa; phylum Chordata; class Mammalia; order Rodentia; family Muridae; genus Tokudaia; species Tokudaia tokunoshimensis. The sequence continues at coordinate 25,817,143 of BTHU01000016.1, forward strand.
GAGTATAAATATGACCCCACAGACAGGGGGAGATGAGCACTGAGCATTAGTTTGGCTTGTGCCACCTTGCTACTCTTTGCTAACAAAGCATGTGTATTGGCCTGCCTTGCAACGCGTTGTTGAGCTCAACTTATGGTAACAGGACCGTTGAGAGAAATTCATCCAGGAACTGCTCAGTAGGATCCTGCGGCAGCTTGCCACTTCCACAGCGTCGCCTCAGGTCGGTTGGAGAGCCTGGTGGCTTGTTCAGGATTGGACTACAGCTACTGCTTTGTCCCTGGTACCTAACTTCCTAGAGGACTAGTCTATAGCTGCTGAGTCATATTTGGCATCTGCTACGGGACTGAACTTCTGAGAAAGAAGATCAGAAGATGGAGCTCACCCTCAAAGAACTATTGCCGAACAGGTCCACTCCCTCCATATCCCAATAACTTTTCTCTTCCACTCCCTCTGGTGGGTGATGGACTAGAGGAGAGATTGAACCCCTATTAAAAGTAGTTTGCAAAAAAAAATATGACTATGCAAGGCAAGTCTTACAAAGAACAACAATATGAACCAACCAGTACCCCCAGAGCTCCCAGGGACTAAACCACAAACCAAAGAGTACACATGGAGGGACCCATGGCTCCAGCCGCATATGTAACAGAGGATGAACTTGTAGGATATCAATGAGAGGAGAGGCCCTTGGTCCTGTGAAGGCTTGATGCCCCAGTGTAGGGGAATGCCAGGACAGGGAAGTGGGAGTAGAGGGGTTGGTGAGCAGGGGGAGAGGAGAAGGAATAGGGGGTTTTTGGAGGGGAAATGAGGCAAGGAGATAACATTTGAAATGTAAAGAAAATATCTAATGAAAAAAGAAAAATGTTTAATTGAGACTTTCTTATAGTTCAGAGATTTAATCATTTATTACCATGACATGAAGCATGGAGAGATGCAGGCAGGCATGCAAAAGAGACACTGGGCCTGACTTTATCATCTGAAACCACAATGCCCACTCCAGTGACATGTTTCCTCCAAGGCCACACCTACTTCAATGAAGTCACATCTCCTAATAGTGCCACTCCTTATGAGCATGTAGGGGGGCATTTTCTTTCAAACCATCACAGAAAACATTGAGGATAGTTCCAGAGTTTTGGATAGTATGAAGACCATGGTGGGGCGCATAGCAGCAGGTAGGCTGACATGGTGATGATGCAATAGCTGATAGGTTGTATCAGATCCACAAACACAAAACAGGGGTCTAACTGGGAATGCTGTGGGCTTTTGCAACCCCAAAGCCTGCGTCCAGTGACTGATCCTCCAACAAAGACATCTCTTAATCTTTCCCAAACAGTTCCACCTGTTTGGGAAAGTAATTACATGTATGAGCCCAAGGGGACCATTCTAAAGCACTACATCGCACTATGACAGAACAAAAGAATATTGTAGCATTCCTTCTGTGTTTTCAGTATTCATGAATTAGTAATAATTTGAAGACACATAATGTATAGAAGATGACTCTGTAATTAAAGCCCAGGAGTTTTTCCCAATATTAAGTAAAAAATTATGTGAATGGATGCACCATTTCATTTATAATAAGAACAAATTCTTTGCAATTTATTTTCAGGAGAAAAATCTAATGAGGAAGTAATCATTTCATCAATGAATATATTAACTTTGCCATATTAAAATCAACTCTCCATAACCCTATTAAAAAATGGGGTACAGAGCTAAACAAAGAATTTTCACCTGAGGAATATCGAATGGCTGAGAAATACCTAAAGAAATGTTCAACATCCTTAGTCATCAAGGAAATGCAAATTAAAACAACCCTGAGATTTCACCTCACACCAGTCAGAATAGCTAAGATCAAAAACTCAGGAGACAGCTGGTGCTGGCGAGGATGTGGAGAAAGAGGAACACTCCTCCACTGCTGGTGGGATTGCATGCTGGTAAAACCACTCTGGAAATGTTTGGCGGTTCCTCAGAAAACTCGGCATAATACTACCGCAGGACCCAGCTATACCACTACTGGGCATATACCCAGAGGACTCTCCAACATGCAAAAAGGACACATGCTCCACTATGTTCATAGCAACCTTATTTATAATAGCCAGAAGCTGGAAAGAACCCAGATGTCCCTCAATGGAGGAACGGATACAGAAAATGTGGTATATTTACACTATGGAGTACTACTCAGCTATTAAAAACAATGAATTCATGAAATTCTTAGGCAAGTGGGTGGAACTGGAGAATGTCATCCTGAGTGAGATGACCCGTTCACAAAAAATCACACATGATATGTACTCACTGATAAGCAGATATTAGTCCAGAAGCTTGGAATAACATATTAAAGGATACCAAGAAGAAGGAAGGAGAGGCACCGGGTCCTGGAAAGGCTCAATGTGGCAGTGTAGGGGAATACCAGGAAGAGGAGGCGGGAGTGGGTTGGTTGGGGAGCCAGGGGAGGGAAGAGGGCATATGAGACTTTTGGGGAGGGGGGGAAACCAGTAAGAGGGAAATCATTTGAAATGTAAATAAAGAATATACCTAATACAAAATTTGAAAAAAAATCAACTCCCCAGTGTTTTAAAATCAATATGTCATTTCTTTCTTCATTTACAAATTAATATTCATATGGTGCATACTGGGGATTGTGGATACAATGATGTTTAATAGACTTTGCTCTGTTTGCTTCGCAATTTTAATACAAAATATCATTTTCTCTGTGTGCCATGTAAGACTTGCAGAAACTTGCCCATGAACAATAGAATTCTCTAATACCTTGTAATTTTTTTCTTTCATTTTTTCCCCTTTAATCCCAATCAAAGCTCTAAACTGAAAGTATCAGGTATGATGATTAGTGATCCAAATGACTGAAAACCTTCAGTCAAGAATTGAAATACATTACTTATCTCAATATTCATCTTGCTTATTGGTATTAGTAAAGATAAGCACTTTTCAAGGACAATTCTCCTCAAGGGATACTGTTGATGTATTGAACTAGATATGCGATTGGTGAATTTAGAATGAACTGTGTATGACCTTAAGGAGGAAACACAGTCTGATTTGTAAACTGAAAAGATTAGGAGAAATGCCAATTACTGGTAGTCTTCTGTTACATTTGTGAGTAACAATTATAAGAGAAAACCAGTATTATGTATCACAAACTAGCTCTGGTCAATGTCACAAGTTGAGCATTTGACTAGTTCCTTCCATGAATTCTACAATAGGCTGGCTTTATTCTATCATGATGCTTTTATCTCCCAACAGCCTGTTGGCTGCAGAAATACAAACAGAGATAAAAAGGCTTGAAACTACCATTACAAAATTTTACTTTGGTTATCTAGGAATGAGAGTCTAATGAAATCAATATTTCTCCTATGTTCATTTTTTTTGTATTTCCTCATTAGTAATATCTACAGTTATTAATATTAAAGAAATTGTGATTTTATGAGACCAAACACTAGCAACAGAATAATTTAAGTCAATATAAAATTTAAGTCAATAATAAATTTAAGTTAATAAAAATTAAATCAATGTCGCTAAGAGTACAGACCATGAATGTGAGTCCTGGTGTTATTTATAGACAAAAATTTCATAATTGTGTGCTAAGGAAATCAAACATCAGCTCATTCAATGGCTCCAACAAAACAGAGCTGAGTAGTTCCATGCTCCTACTTTAGGAAACAGAATGTTGGTACAGATAAAGTCATGGTATTCTCTGAGGGAAAAGGCATATTTAGAGACCACTATTAAATGAAAAATTTCTAAGTGAGTGACAATCTATAATGTCACTCTATACTAAGCCTGCATCTTAGACACATCCACTTAGAAATTGGAGAACAAGAGCCTCTGGGTTTTTTGGTGTTTTTCACAGCATATTTCTTGAACAATGGAAATCATGTGGCAGAGTGGCTAAGCAACCTAGATTTTTTAAAGTATCTCCTATCGGCCAAGTTACTTCAGGAATTATTGCCAGCTTTAATATTCTTAGGGTTTTTTTTCTTTTCAGTTATAAAGTGAAAATAAGGGTATCAAATCGCAAACATTGACAGAACTTATTGAGCTGTCTTATGCAAAGAAATTATCTCTCTGTCTTATGGACAGTACATATTCACATAGTAGTAAAATGGCAAACATTTTTATATTCTTTAATGATTTTATTTTCTTTAGAAAGTAATATTGTTAGGAGAGCAGAAAATGAGCTACTTTATCTTAATATTGTAAATTATAGCTTCCTTTCTGCCAGTACTATATTCTTCACTTCTAATAACCTTATTAAAATGTTTATACTGTTTCAAGTACACGATTTTGCAAGTTCAAAGGTTTTGTGAAGTTGCTTCTTTGATTTCTGTTCATCTCCCTTTGGCATTTCCCTCCTGGAATATATTCAATGGTCAAAGGAAAACTTTAACCACACTTCCTCCGGAGAGTTCGTCCTTTCAGAATTATTAGCTTCCTCCCCAGTGTTCTTGCAAACAACATGGCATAAGTTTTCTAATATCTGGTCATTTATATGTGAATCTCTCTCCTTTGATAGCCTGTGAGCTCCTTGAGAGACAAGAGTATGACTTACTTGTTCTTATTAGACATAAAAAGGAGAGGGGAAGCTTTAAAGCACAGGCTTTGGGAAAACAAATACTGAGAACCTTTCTGGCTAATGACATCAGATGCATTGGGAGAGACACTGAGGAAAGGGAAGAAGAAGAATAGACCAGCATGCTGTTTGATTTTCTGTGGAATTCAGCAATAAAGCATAGCAGCATGAGAAAGCCCCTTAGAGCATCATTCTTTCCAGCAGCAGCTGCAGCTACTGAGGGTTGCTCTAGAACACATTTTTGATTCAGATATTTTTTTAATGTCCACCCATATCAAATTATGAAACATCAGTAAATGGTCTTTTTAATTCCTATCTCTTTTTCTCCTCCAATAATAGAAAAAAGATACTTGTAGTCACTAAAGATAATTCACTAATCAAGACTCTCATGATAACGCTGTATTTTGATCCCACTTCTGAATTCTCAAGATCCAAAAAATAAGATCACTGAAAATGTAACTTATATAAATATAAGAAATATAAATTATAAGAAAGATGATAAATAAATTGTAATGATCTTAAAAACAGTCGTCGTACCATTAATGTCATTAATGTCATTGTGGCAGACACTTGAATATTAACTCATAATTGCTGATAGCAGGACATACAAATTTTATGCTTTGAGAAAGCTAGTTTGAAAAGAAAACTTGTGATATTGCCAATTATGAATGCATGCTGCTTATGTAAGTGTGATCTTTGGGGAAAATATTATGAGGAAAAGTCCTTTTTGAGAGTCGAACAACCATTCAAAGAATCTATCCCTTCAGAAGATACTGAGAAAACAGAACATGTGATTTTCCATTGCAGCTCCACATTAATACAGTCATCCTTTCAGAACACAGTAACGGCTGACGGAAGTAGGGAAGTGACTAAATTCTCTAGTTCCTCTAAAAGCAATATTCACATCACAGGTTAAATGAACATACAAAGCATGCTATAAATAAAATTGGCTTTTAATTTTAAGAAAATCAAACCCTAGCTCCAAGTCCATGGCATGAATGAGACAAAATGAACCACACATCATTCTGAAGATTAATGACTTCGGGGAAATGAAGGTTTCTGATAAATTTTAATGGGAATAAAATTTCTGGGATTAAATTACCATAAATATCACTGTGCTTAGAAATATCTTATTATGCCACATATTCAAGGGACATGATTATATTTTACTTCTGACCCTTAAGGTAGCTGTTAAAATATGGAACTTATAAGGGAACTGTTTTTTCTTCCTAAAGAATTCCAGACTATTTTACTCATTAAAATATCTAGAAAGAAAACTGATTTTCATTCCAGATAATTATTCTTCCCTTAATTCCTGTATCTCTAATTATCTTTAAATTATCATGATGAGTATACATTTATGAGTTTTCTAGAAACAAATATTGTCTTTGGAAAGTTTTAAAATTATTAAGTCCAAAACTTCCCATGACATCTAAAAATTATTATTGCAGAAAACCCCTCATGACTATTGCTTTCTGACAATACTCAAAAAGCATAACAGTATAGGAAAAGGGATACCTGATATTTTTTTCATTTTAAGAACAAATAATAAAGGAAACAAAAGTGTAAACCTCAAATATAGTCAATATAAAACTACCTATATCAATAATATTTTAAATGCCAATGCTCTAAATATACCAACTACAGTATAGAATTTGCCAGTGAAAACCAAAAGGAAGACCCAAAGAAATGTTGAAAACAAGAAACCCCTTTATATACAAAAGCACATACAAACTAAAAACAAAGGCAAAGATGTTTACGTAAGGCTAACACTAATCAAACAACAACAACAACAACAAAACCACAAAAATACCCAACTGTATTAGCTTCAGATAGAACAGATTCCAGAGCATGGAAACTTACTAGGAACAAAGAATATTATGCAATGATAGAGTCAATACTTCAAAAACTATATAACATTCTCTAATGTCTGTGTACCTAAAAACAGAACACCAAAATACATTAAGCAAAACCCATTAGAATGGCAATTATAGTCATCGTAGTGCCTCTAATTTAACAATAAATCAATAATTGAAAAATGTCCCCAAAAGCACACTTCCAAATAACACATGGGCCAGAGAGGAAATCTCAGAAGAAGCTTCAAATTATTTTAAAGCATATGAACATGTAAGTACAATACATTAAGTTGTGCAGGATGCAATGAACATACTCCTTAGGCAGAAGTTACAAGCAATGAATATATATTTTAGAAAAGACAAAAGGGACTAAATCAATAATCTATTATTCTCCCTAAGGAAACTAGGAAAGAAATAGTAAACCTAAGCCCATATAGGCAGAAGAGAAGAAATAAAGAGAGGAAATAAACTAAACCAAAAGCTAGGTATTTTTCAAAGTTCCACAAAGTGGATAAGCCTCTAGCAAGACAGAGAACACAAGGCTGTAATCAACCAGTAGAAACGAAAATGAGGACAATTACAAACTAGGTGTTCATAAAAGACAGCTGCGACCAAATCTGTGCTCATGATTTCATAACCTAGATTAAGCCGAGCATCCTCTTGTCAAACTCACACAAGAAGAAAGGATGCAACCTCAATAGACCTGCACCCAGTAAGTCGAGGAAATGAATGAGCAAGAGCCATACGAGACATAAGGCATGATATCCACATGCCTTACCAGTGAATTCTCATAAAAATCTAAAGAAGAAATTGTATCGATTTACCACAGTCTCTTCTAGAGGAAAGAAGCAGAGAGCAAACTTCTCAGCTTCCTTTCCTAGGCCAGCCCTAGACCAATTTCAGATTAAAAAAAAAAATCTTTACAAGAAAACTATACTTATACCTCTCTGAGTCTCTAGGCAAAAAATCCTCAGAAATTAGTAAAATAGATCCCAAATCTATTAAAATAATTATACAGCATAACTAAGTAGTGTTTACCTCAAGTAAGCAAGGTGTTCTTAATATTAATCAAAGGTTTTCTAACTTTAAACCATTAAAGGGCCAAAGCAAAAAACTCACCCTTTAGTTCCTATCCAGCGAGTCAGAACCGTATTTCTACACCACCTAGGCATGATGTTTGTGGCAAGTTTATTCATATTTTTCAAGTGTGAAAATGCCTGATATGCCCATCAGTAGGTAACTGATAAGTCAACTGTGCTACCTCCAGACAAAGGAGTATCATACAGCAGTAAGCAAGAAAAAAACGATGTGCATGAAATCTAAATGCATAATGTTAGGGGAAATAATTCCACCTAAAGAGGTTCATACTGTGTGACCCAGTTACATAATATTCGAGGGAGGGCAAAATAATAGTAAAAAAATTAATGGTTGCTACAGATTATTTAGAGGAATGTATGAGTAGAAAGAACCTAGATAGATATTAAGACTTCACAACTGTTTTGTGTGATATGAAAATGGTGGATATATCAAGATACACGCTTTTCCAAACACAAAGAATGTAGAATACTAACAACAAACTTTAGCATACATGATGGGCTTCAGGCGTATATAGGTTCACTGGTTGTTGTTTGTGAAGTGGGTCCATTGAGGAGGAGAGAGTTCATGTCTAGAGACAGTGTCTACACAAAAACTCTCTGTAACTTCTCTTATATGCTTGCAACCCTCAGTGTCCTCTAAGAAATAAAAAATGAGGTGTATTAATGAGTTCTGTAGAGCTGTAAATTAAATGCAACAAAATTGAAGAGGATGGGTCTAATATATGTATGCAAATATTCTACTTACCAGGCAAAATATAAAAATGCATAATCATGTTGTTATTCTTTAAATAGTTAATAGATTAGGCATGGGCTGTTCACAACTGTAAAATTGATGTCTGAAGTTGTATACAATTAATGTAATTGACACAAAAGAAAATTTAAAAAGGCTATACATAAAGTACCAATATTAATTCATTAATTTATCAATGTTTAACATGCTTTAAGTGTCAAATATGTCACTAATGTATGTTGAAGTCATAAAACCACTGTATGTAACATGACCTGATGCTCAATACCATTTTACCAGTACCTGGGCACTGGGAATAATTCCTTTGCTTTCTCAAATTGACACAAGGCAGATACTTTCTCTTTTATGTCCCAAGAAACTTTTATTCTTTAGAAAATTCTTGGGATTTTTTTACAGTTTATTTTTTAATTTTTAATTGAAAATAGATTCTTCTCTCATATAATACATCCCAACACCAGTTTTCCTCCCTCCATTCCTCCCAGTTCCCCCAACCTCCCACCTTCCAGAGATCCATTCCTCCTCTGTTTCCCTGGAGATCAACTTACATGTATGAGTATTTTACCTGCAAATGTGTATGCGGTACCACATACATGCAGCGCCCATGGAGACCAGAAGGTGGCGATAGATACCCTAGAACTGGTTATTAGTTGCCACTTGGGTGTTGAACACAGGTAGGGTTTTTGCAAGAGTAGTAAGTGCTGTTAATCCCTGAGGTCTAGGAACTTTTCTTAAAGTTATATGTTTCATAAACATATATATGAATGTGTGTATTTGTATGCATATATACATATATACATATGTTATATATAAACACATATTCTTTAGAACATATATTTATTCTAATTCTATAGAATATTTATAGAACACACACATATAGAACTATATAGAATAAAATTTGGGAGGTTGTGCATTAGAATAAAAATCCTTCAGAATAAAAGAATGTTATTTTTTTCAATAGACTCTAAGTAAAACCGGTGTATCTTGTTTTAAAATTGCAGACGGTGACAACAATGTCCATAGTGACATTTCCCAAGTCATGGTACCACTGTTTTTGCCTAAAACTGTGTTTGAAATAATACAAACTACAGAGGCAGGGGAGATGGCTCCGTAGTGAAGAGTGCATACTGCTCTGGCAAGAACTGCCTTTGGTTCCCAGCAGCCCTGTTGGGTGAATCACAATGACCAGTAATTCCAGCTCCAGAGACTCTGAGGCTTTCTTTCATCCTCTGTGGGCATCTATCTGCACATGCACACATACCCTCACACAAATGCACAAACATACGCAGAAAGTGAAGATGTTATTTCAGTGATGAACACTATATTGTTTCAAAAGCTCATTATCTCATGTGAATGTGTGAATGTGTGTGTGTGTGTGTGTGTGTGTGTGTGTGTGTGTAGTAAGCATGTTAGAATTGGAATAAAATCTTTAGTCTTTTCTTAACATGGAGGATATTTAAGAAATGGCATTTATAACTCGCTCCATTTGTGCTACAGTTGGGAGGATTGACATCCCAAAATTATTTCCTTCCTCCCTCTATAAAATTATCCTCGACAGAATATTTTTTACATAAAAAATAAGCAAGAATTTTGACCCATCTTTACTTTACATCAGCACACATATTTATTTTTATCTGGGTTATGCAAAAAATTAACTTGATGAAAATGTTAAAATGATTGGGCTGGAGAAACGACTTAGTGGCTAGGAGTGCCAGCTGATCTCCAAGAGAGCCCCACATTCTGCTTCCAGCACCCACTGCTCACAACCACCTGCACGTTCAGAGGATCTGATACCTTTAGCTTCCATGAACACTAGCGGTCAGTGCATATGTGGACATATACCAGTGATATCCATGCACACAATTAAAAATAAATTAAAAACATTCAAACCAGCAGGAAAAAAGATACAATATTTATGCTCATTAGAATCTACAGACAAGAACCTTCATGGGACAAATGGAGAAGAAAGCAGGAGTGTGACCACAGGCCATCCATACATAAATCAGACTACTGTGAAATCTTCCAAAGAAGCAACAGGAGCAGACGGTCAATGCTTGCATTGACTGGATGCTGCCATCAAAGCATTCCATGCTCCATACATTCAAATGGTCCAACATATAGCCTTCTTCATGATTGTAAAGTTTCAATTACTAAAACGAGAAGAGCATAAAACCCTTTCCAAACTAGAGTGTATGATTTTCATATAATTGTTCATTGATATAGAAATATATAAACCGGACCTCTGTTCCCGCGGACTGCGCTGGAGAGACCGGTACCCAGGCTCTCCCCCCGATATAACATCACTTGGGACACGGCCTGTTGGGGCTTCCGTCTGTGCCCGAGGGCGGGTTGGCGCTGTGGTCGTCTGGGTGCCAGATCGGCGGGCCATCGTGACCACAGGGTGAGCGGCGCCACGGAGACTGCCCTCCGCCATCTTTGCTCCAGTGACCAGGTAGTTGGGACCGCCAGGCTCAGAGACAGACAGGCATAATATCGCTTCGGTTTCAGGCAGCTTGTGTGTAACCTGCTCCCAGGTGCTGGGCTGATCTGCAGTAACCAGCGCGCCAGTTCCGCGGTGGGACCTTCTGCCTGGTGGAGGGACCCCGCGCTGGGAGGGAGCCTGCCAGCTTCCCTTCCGCGACCTCTGTTCCCGCGGACTGCGCTGGAGAGACCGGTACCCAGGCTCTCCCCCCAATATAACATCACTTGGGACACGGCCTGTTGGGGCTTCCTTCTGTGCCCGAGGGCGGGTTGGCGCTGTGGTCGTCTGGGTGCCAGATCGGCGGGCCATCGTGACCACAGGGTGAGCAGCGCCACGGAGAGTGCCCTCCGCCATCTTTGCTCCAGTGACCAGGTAGTTGGGACCACCAGGCTCAGAGACAGACAGGCATAATATCGCTTCGGGTTCAGGCAGCTTGTGTGTAACCTGCTCCCAGGTGCTGGGCTGATCTGCAGTGACCAGCGCGCCAGATCTGCTGTGGGACTTCTGCCTGGCAGAGGGACGCCCCCTCCCCCCCCCAGGAGAGATCACACACCCCTGCACAGGGCAGGAGCCTGCCAGCCTCCCTTTGGCGACCTCTGCTCCAGGAATCCACTAGGCTGAGCCTTTAGATGGGCAAGGCCTCCCCAATATAAGATCACTTGGGGCAAAGCACATTAGGGCTCCAAAGTCACTCAGGAGCAGGCAGGCCCCAGAAATCGGTGCCAGGGGAATCCTGGTAATCCAGGGGGGGCAGAAATAGCTTTGCAGGCTCACAGGAGGTCCAACCAACAGCCAGTGGCAGCAGGACCAACTAACACCAGAGATATCCAGATGGCAAAAGGCAAACGTAGGAATGTTACTAACAGTAATCAAAGTAATGTGGGACCATCCGAACCCAACTCTCCAACAGCAGCAAGTCCTGGATACCCCACCACACCCGAAAGACAAGATCTGGATTTAAAATCACTTCTCATGATGCTATTAGAGGATCACAAGAAGGACACAAATAAATCTCATAAAGAGTTACAGGAGACCATGAATCAACGGTTAGAAGCCCTTACAAAGGAAACACAAAAATCGCTTAGAGAAATGCGGGAGAACATGGATCAAAAGATGGAGGCGCACAAGGAGACAACACAAAAATCGCTTAAAGAAATGAATCAACGGGTAGATGCACTCACAAAGGAATCACAAAATTTGCATAAAGAAATGCAGAAGAATATAGGTCAACAGACGGATGCCCATAAGGAGGCAACACAAAAATTGCTTAAAGAAATGAATCAACGGTTAGATGCCCTTACAAAGGAAACACGAGAACTGCTTAAAGAAATGCAGGAGACGATGGATCAACAGATGGAATCCCATGAGGAGGAAACACAAAAATCACTCAGAGAAATGCAGGAGAACGTGGGTCATCAGGAAGAAATCCTGAAAGAGGTAATGCAAAAATACCTTAAAGAAATACAGGAAAATACAAACAAACAAGTGAAGGATCTCAGCAAATCCATCCAGGAACTAAAAAAGGAAGTAGAAACAACTAAGAAATCACAAAGGGAGACAACTTTGGAGATAGAAAACCTTGGGAAGAAATCAGGAGTCATAGATGCAAACATCAACAATAGAATACAAGAGATGGAAGAAAGAATCTCAGGTGCTGAAGATTCCATAGAAAGCATCGACTCAACAGTCAAAGAAAATGCAAAATGCAAAAAACGCGTAACCCAAAACATCCAGGAAATCCAGGACACAATGAGAAGACCAAACCTAAGGATTATAGGTATAGATGAGAGTGAAGATTTGCAACTTAAAGGGCCAGTAAACATCTTCAACAAAATTATGGAGGAAAACTTCCCTAACTTAAAGAGAGAGATGCCGATGAACATACAAGAAGCCTACAGAACTCCAAACAGACTGGACCAGAACAGAAATACCTCCCGTCACATAATAATCAAAACACCGAATGTTCTAAACAAAGAAAGAATACTAAATGCAGTAAGAGAAAAGGGCCAAGTAACATACAAAGGAAGACCTATCCGAATCACATCAGACTTCTCACCAGAGACTATGAAAGCCAGAAGATCCTGGGCAGATCTCATGCAGACACTAAGACAGCACAAATGCCAGCCTAGACTACTATACCCAGCAAAACTCTCAATCACCATAGATGGAGAGACCAAGATATTCCATGATAAAACCAAATTTTCACAATATCTTTCCACAAATCCAGCCCTGCAACGGATAATAGGTGGAAACCTCCAATACAGGGAGAGAAACAACACCCTGGAAAAAATGAGATAATAACCTTCTTGAATCAAACCCAAAAGTAGATAACCACTCAAACATAAAGATAGCGTCAAGAATGGCAGATGGCAATAATCACTATGCCTTAATCTCTCTTAATATCAATGGTCTCAATTCCCCAATTAAAAGACATAGACTAGCAGACTGGATACGTAAACAGGACCCAGCTTTTTGCTGCATGCAGGAAACGCACCTCAGTGTCAAAGACAAACACTACCTCAGAGTAAAAGGCTGGAAAACAATTTTACAAGCAAATGGCCCCAAGAAACGAGGTGGAGTAGCCATCCTAATATCGGATAAAATTGATTTTCAACCTAAAGTCATCAAAAAAGACACAGAAGGACACTACATACTGATCAAGGGAAAAATCCACCATCAAGAACTCTCAATCCTGAATATCTATGCTCCAAATGCAAGGGCACCCTCATTCGTAAAAGAAACTTTACTAAAACTCAAAGCACACATCGCACCGCACACAATAATAGTGGGTGACTTCAACACCCCGCTCTCTGAAATGGATCGTTCAGGAAAGCAGAAACTAAACAGGGACACAGTGAATCTAATTGAAGCCTTGGACCAAATGGAACTAACTGATATATATAGAACATTTCATCCTAGAGCTAAAGAATACACCTTCTTCTCAGCTCCTCATGGTACCTTCTCCAAAATTGACCATATAATTGGTCACAAATCAGACCTCAACAGATACAAGAAGATAGAAATAATCCCATGCCTCCTATCAGATCACTATGGAATAAGGGTGGTCTTCAATGGCAACAAAAACAAAAGAAAACCCACGTACACATGGAGGCTGAACAATGCTCTACTCAATGATAACTTGGTCAAGGTGGAAATAAAGAAAGAAATCAAAGACTTTTTGAAAGTTGATGAAAATGAAGGCACAACATACCCTAACTTATGGGACACAATGAAAGCAGTGCTAAGAGGAAAATTCATAGCCCTGAGTGCCACCAAAAAGAAACGGGAGACAGCATACACTAACAGCTTAATGGCACACCTGAAAGCCCTGGAACAAAAAGAAGCAAATACACCAAAGAGGAGTAGAAGGCAGGAAATCATCAAACTCAGGGCTGAAATCAATCAAGTAGAAACAAATAAAACCATACAAAGAATCAACAAAACGAGGAGTTGGTTCTTTGAGAAAATCAACAAGATAGATAAGCCCTTAGCCAGACTAACCAGAGGGCACAGAGATAGTATCCAAATTAATAAAATCAGAAACGAAAAGGGAGAGATAACAACAGAAACTGAGGAAATTCAAAAAATCATCAGATCCTACTACAAAAACCTGTATTCAACACAACTAGAAAATCTTGAGGAAATGGACAATTTCCTTGACAGATACCAAGTACCAAAATTAAATCAGGATCAAATAGACCATCTAAACCGTCCCTATAACCCCTGAAGAAATAGAAGTTGTCATTGGAAGTCTTCCAACCAAAAAAAGCACAGGTCCAGATGGTTTTAGTGCAGAATTCTATCAGACCTTCAAAGAAGACCTAACACCAATACTCTTCAAACTGTTCCACAAAATAGAAACAGAAGGAACACTACCCAACTCGTTCTATGAAGCCACAATTACACTAATACCAAAAGCACACAAAGATCCGACAAAGAAAGAGAATCTCAGGCCAATCTCTCTTATGAATATCGATACAAAAATACTCAATAAAATTCTTGCCAACCGAATCCAAGAACACATCAAAACGATCATTCACCACGATCAAGTAGGCTTCATCCCAGGGATGCAGGGATGGTTCAATATAAGGAAATCCATCAATGTAATCCACTACATAAACAATCTCAAAGAAAAAAACCACATGGTCATCTCATTAGATGCTGAGAAAGCATTTGACAAAATTCAGCATCCTTTCATGCTAAAGGTCTTGGAAAGATCAGGAATTCAAGGCCCATATCTAAACATAGTAAAAGCAATTTACAGCAAACCAGTAGCCAGCATCAATCTAAACGGAGAGAAACTTGAAGCAATCCCACTAAAATCAGGGACTAGACAAGGCTGCCCTCTCTCTCCATATCTTTTCAATATAGTACTTGAAGTTCTAGCTAGAGCAATTAGACAAGAAAAAGAGGTCAAAGGGATACAAATTGGAAAGGAAGAAGTCAAACTATCACTATTTGCAGACGATATGATAGTATACATAAGCGACCCAAAGAACTCCACCAGAGAACTCCTACAGCTGATAAACGACTTCAGCAAAGTGGCCGGATATAAAATCAACTCAAGCAAGTCAGAAGCCTTCCTATACTCAAAGGATAAGCAGGCTGAGAAAGAAGTAAGAGAAATAATACCCTTTACGATAGCCACAAACCATATTAAGTATCTTGGCGTGACGCTAACCAAACAAGTGAAAGATCTGTATGACAAGAACTTCAAGTCTCTGAAGAAAGAAATTGAAGAAGACCTCGGAAGATGGAAAAATCTGCCATGCTCATGGATTGGCAGGATTAATATAGTAAAAATGAGCATCTTACCAAAAGTAATACACAGATTCAATGCAATCCCCATCAAAATCCCAACTCAATTCTTCATAGAGTTAGAAAGAGCAATTCAAAAATTCATCTGGAATAACAGAAAACCCAGAATAGCTAAAACTATTCTCAAGAGTAAAAGAACCTCTGGGGGAATCAGTATCCCGGACCTCAAGCTGTACTACAGAGCAATAGTGTTAAAAACTGCATGGTATTGGTACAGTAACAGACATGTAGATCAATGGAACAGAATTGAAGACCCAGAAATGAATCCACACTCCTATGGTCACTTGATCTTTGACAAAGGAGCTAAAACCATCCAGTGGAAAAAAGATAGCCTTTTCAACAAATGGTGCTGGCTCAGCTGGAGGTCAACATGCAGAAGAATGCAAATTGACCCATCCTTATCTCCTTGCACTAAGCTCAATTCTAAGTGGATCAAAGATCTCCACATAAAACCAGACACACTGAAACTAATAGAAGGGAAACTATGGAAGAACCTTGAACATATGGGCACAGGGGAGAATTTCCTGAACAGAACTCCAATAGCTTATACTCTAAGATCAAGAATAGACAAATGGGACCTCATTAAATTACAAAGTTTTTGCAAGGCAAAAGACACCGTCAAAAAGACAAAGCGGCAACCAACTAACTGGGAAATGATCTTTACCAACCTTACATCCGACAGAGGGCTAATATCCAAGATATACAAAGAACTCAAGAAGTTAAACTCCAGAGAGGCAAGTAACCCTATTAAAAAATGGGGTACAGAGCTACACAAAGAGTTCTCACCTGAAGAATATCTAATGGCTGAGAAGCACCTAAAGAGATGTTCATCATCCTTAGTCATTAGGGAAATGCAAATCAAAACAACCCTGAGATTCCATCTCACACCAGTCAGGATGGCTAAGATCAAAAACACAGGAGACAGCAGTTGTTGGCGAGGATGTGGAGAAAGAGGAACACTCCTCCACTGCTGGTGGAATTGCAGGCTGGTACAACCACTCTGGAAAGCAGTCTGGCGGCTCCTCAGAAAACTGGGCATGACACTTCCGGAGGATCCGGCTATACCACTCCTGGGCATATACCCAGAGACTTTACCTGCATGCAATAAGGACACATGCTCCACTATATTCATAGCAGCCTTATTTATAATAGCCAGAAGCTGGAAAGAACCCAGATGTCCCTCAACGGAGGAATGGATTCAGAAGATGTGGTATATTTACACAATGGAATACTACTCTGCAATTAAAAACAATGAATTCACGAAATTCCTAGGCAAATGGTCAGAACTTGAAAATATCATCCTTAGTGAGGTAACCCAATCACAAAAGATCACACATGGTATGAAGTCACTGATAAGGGGATATTGACCCAGAATCTCAGAATACCCTAGACACAATCAGCATATCAATAGATTTCTAAAAAGATGGAAGGAGAGACCCCTGGTCCTGGAAAGACTGGATGTAGGGGAACGCCAGGACAGAGTAATGAGAGGGGGTTGAACGGAGAAAAGAGGGAGGGAAGGGGGCTTATGGGACTTTCGGGGAGGGAGGAAACGGGAAAGGGGAAGTGATTTGGAATGTAAATTAAAAAAATAAAATAAAATTAAATTAAAAAAAAAAGAAAAAAAAAAAGAAATATATAAACCTAACCATGAACAACAACAACAACAAAATTAATGTAAAATTACACTGTGGGTACATAGAGGAAGTGGTAATTGAGAAATATGGTTGATTTTTATTTTCTACCCCAAACGTTAGTCGTGTTTGGCCTTTTTCTGTGGTTTACTTCTACATTATAGTTACTTAAAGATATCATAATTTAAATAATCCATCGCTGCAGCCACTAGCACATTGCTAAAGGAAATAAATCACCGTGTCAGCACTAAGAACATGGCTGGCTGAAAACACTCTAGAAGCACTTTGAGGTAGGTATCACAGGGAAGGCAGTTACACGGAATGAGAAAAGAGTAGGCATGAGCTTGCTTTCCTTTTCCTTAAGGCAAACAACGCACATTGTGATATATGCTCCAAACATAAGACAACTGAACCAATTTACTGGAAGAAAGACAAACGTGTAGATCTAATAGCTCAGGATTCAGAAGTTTTCCTGACACTGTGATTCCTGGAAAACTCACCCCACACCCCGTAGAGCTATCCACAGGTTTACTACAAATAGTGTGAACCCCATGTTTCCTTTAAAGCTTGTGAAGTGTCCTAAGTGGAAAGCACACTACGTGATACTTGCAGTTTGCATCATGCCTTTTGTCCGAGGAGGTTCTATTCAGACAGTGCGTCATTTTACAGTTGGCCTTCTGACTCTGTGGAGCACTTCAGAACGAACTTCATTGTTCTTAATGCCATCTGCTTCACGCTCCTGGTTACTGTCGGGAAGAATTCCAGTTCTACAAGTGTTTATGAAACTCAGAGCTGACCCTGTAGCTATTCATTTACAATCTGTATGTAGAAAAGAATCACACCATAGTAAATTCTGGCAAGGAAAAGTACTTTGAATGTATTGTAGAAATGAGTAGCAATTATGATTAGCTCAGTGATATTTTTGGAACATTAAAGAGTATTTCTATTAGATGTTTTCTTTATTTACATTTCAAGTGTTATCCCCCTTTCCTCGTTTTGCCTCTGAAAACCCCCTATCCCATCCCCCTACCCCTGATCACTAACCCACCCACTCCTGCCTCCCTGTCTTGGCATTCCCCTACACTGGGGCATCAAGCCTTCACAGGACCAAGGGCCTCTCCTCTCATTGCTGTCCCACAAGGCCATCCTCTGATACATATGCGGATGGAGCCGTGGGTCCCTCCATGTGTACTCTTTGGTTGGTGGTTTAATCCCTGGGAGCTCTGGGTACTGGTTGGTTCATATTGTTTTTCCTATGGGGCTGCAAACCCCTTCAGCTCCTAAGGTCCTTTCTATAGCTCCTCCACTGGGGACCCTGTGCTCAGTTCAATGGTTGCCTGAGAGCACCCACCTCTGTGTTTGTCAGGGTCTGGAAGAGCCTCTCAGGAGACAGCTATACCAGGCTTCTGTTGGCATGCACTTGTTGGCATCCACAGTAGTGTCCGGGTTTGGTAACTATATATGGGATAGATTCCCAGGTAGGGCAGTCTCTGGATGGCCTTTCCTTTCATCTCTGCTCCACACTTTGTCACCATATTTCCTCCTGTGGCTGTTTTGTTCCCCCTTCTAAGAGAGACTGAAGCACCCACACTTTGGTCTTCATTCTTGAGCTTCATATGGTCTGTGAATTTTATCTTGGGTATTCCAAGCTTTTGAGCTAATATCCACTTATCAGGGAGTGCATACCATGTGTGTTCTTTTGTGATTGGGTTACCTCACTGAGGATGATATTTTCTAGTTCCATCCTTTTGTCTAACAATTTCATGAATTCATTGTTTTTAATAGCTGAGTAGTACTCCATTGTGTAAATGTACCACATTTTCTGTATCCATTCCTCTGTTGAGGGACATCTGGATTCTTTCCAGCTTCTGGCTATTATAAATAAGGTTGCTATGAACATAGTGGAGCATGTGTCCTTACTACATGTTGGAGTATCTTCCGCATACATGCGCAGGAGTGTTATAGCTGGGTCCTCAGATAGTACTATGTCCAGTTTTCAGGGGAACAACCAAACTGATTTCCAGAGTGGTTGTACCAGCTTGCAATTCCACCAGCAATGGAGGAGTTTTCCTCTTTCTTCACCTCCTTGCTAACATCTGCTATCAACTGAGATTTTGATCTTAGCTATTCTGACAGGTGTGAGGTAGAACCTAAAGGTTGTGTTGCATTTCCCTGATGATTAAGGATGCTGAACATTTCTTTAGGTGCTTCTCAGTCATTTGGTATTCCTCAATTGAGAATTCTTTGTTTAACTCCATACCCCATTTTTTAATAGGGTTATTTGGTTTTATTGAGTCTAACTTCTTGTGTTCTTTTTATATATTGGATATTAGCCCTCTATCGGATGTAGGATCAGTAAAGATCATTTCCCAATCTGTTGGTTGCCTTTTGTCCTATTGACAGTGTCCTTTGCCTTACAGAAGCTTTGCAATTTTATGAAGTCCCATTTGTCAATTCTTGATCTTAGAGCATAAGCTATTGGTGTTCTGTTCAGGAAATTTTCCCCTGTGCCCATGTGCTCCAGGCTCTTCCCTACTTTCTTTTCTATTAATCTCAGTGTATCTGGTTTTATATTTTTAATGAGCTTCATTTACATGGCATTTAGAATGTGTCTTTGTGTAAGCTATTCATCTAGTGTGTGATTTAGCATTACCTTCATCTTTTCTACAGTGAAGGGTGTTTAAACAAGTAATTAACCTCTTGGTTTTGGCAGCAGCAAAAATAACTCAGTGGAACTGGTAATGGATTTCACTGAGGGATAATCACACAGCTTAATTAATTAAAGAACCTCTTTTCACTTAAAAAAGACATGGTGCAGTTATAGGAAAGCATTACAGTGCAGATGAACCCATTACTCAGAAGAAAATTTCCCTAGATACACATTGGTAGGCAGCTCCTGGCAATGGAGAGAAAATGCTGCTTATAAGTGGGTTACTGTGAAGAACAGGAACCTTGTGTTGAAGCACAGCACTGACACCCCAGTCAACCATGCTATTTGAAGATGTGGTCTTGAACCCTTACATATCTATACCCTGTAGATTACTCCAGTACCTTGATTATATAACACGCACTGCTGGGAGATCTGGTGTGTACTAGGTTAGCTGCCCATCATGATGAGGCTGTTGCGTCTATTCTGGTTTTAATCTGTCCCTTTGCTCTCACTCTGAGGGTCATTACTTTTCCCTAAGATTTGGGAGAGTAGGCATCAAGCCGCTTCCTTGCTCAGCAGATGCTGCTCTAGTGTTGGTATTGTCTCACCTTCACAGTTCCTTAGATTGCATGCAAAGGGCTTGGTAATCTCAATGAGATGTCACCTTGCTGTGGCAAACAAAACTAGATGTGTTCCCTTTAGGTAAGTTGACTTTGATCCTTAACAGTCTGGTTTATTGTCTAGGATGTGTGGGTATTAGACATTTAAGAAATGGTTCAGTGTTTAAAAGCTTCTGCCACCAAGCCCAGCCATCTGACTTGGATCCCCAAGACCCACATGGTGAGAGGAGATAACCAATTCCTTCAAGCTGTTGTTCTTCAACCTCTCATACTTGTCATAGCAGCTGCACACATATATACATTTTTACACATGCACAATAATAGAATAGATATTTAAAGAATAGCATGAAATCATCACGTACCAGATAACTGAAGAGGATCACCCCATCTGAGTCTCTTAACTGAGCACCCACGGCAGGCACTTTAACTGCCTCTTCTACATGATCTTCAAGATCACTGCCTTTCCTTCACCTTCACTAGACAACGCTCTCCCCTATCAGAGAAGTGGAATGTTGAACAATTCTGTTCCCTAGAGTGTCTTAAAACCTTGGCTCTCTAAAAAGTATATAAGCCATTTGCTCAATATTGGAAATGAAACAGACTGTGAAATAATACAAACGGTGTTTAATTATGTATAAAACAAATCATAGTGGCAAAATCAAAGGAAATTAGAAGCATGCAAGTGGTGAGAGACGGCTAGTGTTAATGTATTCACAAGCAGCAAGCACACTGTAGAAGACACTTAGATCAAAATGACTCTTAAAAATCAGTCATTGGGTTTTCTTCTTGAGCCTCGAGTTAAGGACTTTTACCTCGTCCAGCCTTGAGTTGAAGGTTTTTGCCTTGTCTCAGAGTATCCTGGTTGGCCTTCACTGGCTGTTGTCTCTTGGAGGCCTGTTCTTTCCAGAAGAGGAAACAGAAGGGGTGTGGACCTGGGGAAGAAGGAAGGTTGTGGGAAGGTCTGGGAGGAGTAATGAGAGGAAAAACTGGGATCGGGGTGTATTGTATGAGAGAGAAATCTACTTTCAATAAATATTCAACAAAGGAATAGTATCGGTCATATCTAAAATTTCTATGAAAATAATGTTTAGATTTATCTTTTTAAAATTACATTTTATTTGTTTATCTCTGTGTGTGTGTGTGCATGTACATGTGTGTGTGTATGTGTGTGTGTGTTTGTGTGTATGTGTTTGTGTGTGTGTGTATGTGTGTGTATAGGTCACAAAGCAACTTATAGAAGTTAGTTCTCTTCTTCCACCATGTGGAACCCAGGAATTGAATCAAGTCATCAAGCTTGGCAATAGGCAGGTTACCTACGGAGTCATCTTGCCAGCCTTTGGCTTTTCTTTATCTACACTAAAAATACCTAATCATGTATGTGCAACATAGAAAACCACAGTGTGTCATTCCTGTGTTAAGTATATTTCCTCTTTTTTTTCCATTTGCTTTTTTTTTATTTAATATAATCTTCATTTACATTTCAAATGCTAAAACTTTCCCGGTTTCCCCACTCCCTGAAAATCCCCAGCCCCTCCTCCCCCCCCTTGCCTCCAAGTATATGTTCTTCCACCCTACCCACTCCCACCTTCCCACTCCCTCGATTTCCCTTGGTTGGGGCATCTATTGAGGCTTCACCGGACCAAGGACCTCTCCTCCCATTGATGCCCAACAAGGCATTCCTCTGCCACACTTTTGGCTGGAACCATGTGTACCCCTTGATTGATGGTTTAGTCTCTGGGAGTCCTGGGGCGTCTAGGTGGCCGACATCTTTATTCTTCCCATGGGGCTGTAAACCCCTTCAGCTCCTCCAGTCTGTTCTCCAACTCCTCCATTGGGGACCCCACACCCAGTCCAATGGTTGGCTGTTAGCGTCTGCCTCTGTATGTGTAAGGCTCTGGCAGGGCCCCTCCGGAGACAGCCATGACATAACAGCCTCCTTATTGTTGTTCATAATAGTGTCAGGATTGGTGACAGTTTATCGGATGAATCCCCAGGTAGGGCAGACTCTGGGTTGCCTTTCCTTCAGTCTCTGCTCCACACTTTGTGTCCATTATTGCTCCTGTGAGTATTTTGTTCCCTATCTCAGAGGAACCCATGTCAGTCCTCCTTCTTGAGCTTCCTGTGGTCTGTGAACTGTAACTTGTTTATTTTGAGTTTTTGGGCTAACATCCACTTATCAGTGAATGCATACCATGTGTGTTCTTTTGTGATTGGGTTACCTCACTCAAGATGACACTTCCTAGTTCCATCCATTTGCCTAAGAATTTCATGAATTCATTGTTTTTAGTAGCTGAATAGTACTCCATTGTGTATATATACCAAAGTTTCTGTATCCGTTCCTCTGTTGAAGGACATCTGGCTATTATAAATAAGGCTGCTATGAACATAGTGTAGCATGTGCCCTTATTACATGTTGGAGCATCTTTTGAGTATATGCCCAGGAGTGATATAGCTGGGTCCTCAGGTAGTACTGTGTTTAATTTTCTGAGGAACCGCCAAACTGATTTTCAGAGAGGTTTTACCAGCTTGCAATCCACCAACAATGGAGAAGTGTTCCTCTTTCCCCACATCCTGTCCAACATCTGCTGTCCCCTGAGTTTTTCATCTCAGCCATTCTGACTGGTGTGAGGTGGAATCTCCGGGTTGTTTTGATTTGCATTTCCCTGATAACTAAGGGTGCTGAACATTTCTTTAGGTTCTTCAGAGCCATTCCAGTTTCCTCAGTTAATAATTCCCTGTTTAGCTCTGTACACCATTTTTAATAGGGTTATTTGACCCTCTGGAGTCTAACTTACTGAGTTCTTTGTATACATTGGATATTAGCCCTCTATCAGATGTAGGATTGGTAAAGATATTTTCCCAGTTTGTTGGTTGCCATTTTGCCCTCTTGAGAAGTGTCCTTTGCCTTACAGAAGCTTTAAAGTTTTATGAGGTCCTATTTATTGATTCTTGATCTTAGAGCATAGGTCATTGGTGTTCTGTTCAGGAAATTTTCCCTGTGCCCATGTGTTCAAGGTTCTTCCCCACTTTCTCCTCTATAAGCTTCAGTGTGTCTGGTTTTATGTGTAGGTCCTTGATCCACTTGGACTTGAGCTGTAGTACATTCCCTCTTAAGAATTTTTGTCACCTACCCTAAGAAGATTAGGAATGTTCTGAAATCTTTCCTTTCCTTCTCTCTCTCTCTCTCTCTCTCTCTCTCTCTCTCTCTCTCTCTCTCTCTCTCTCTCTCTCTCTCTCTTTCTTTCTTGGTTATTTTATTTATTTACATTTCAAATGTTGTCCCCATGCCCAGTCTCCCCTTTGAACCCCCGCATCCCATTCTCTCAATCCTTTGCCTCTAAGAGGGTGCTCCTCAATCCACCCACCCACCTACCTACCCACTCCCACCTCATGGCTCTAGCATCTCCCTATGCTGGGCCATCAAGCCTCTACAGGACCAAGGGCTTCCCCTCACATTGATGCCAGTTAAGGCAGTTCTTTTTTACATATGTATGTAGATCCACCTGTGTATACTTTTTGAATGGTGATTTAGCCCCTGGAAGCTTTGGGAGGGAGAACAGTCTGGTTGGTTGATACCGTTGTTCTTCCTATGGGGTTTCTAAACCTTTCAGCTCCTTCACTACTTCTCCTAACTCTTCCTTTGGGGTCCTCACACTCAGTCTGATGTTTGGCTGTGAGCATCTGCATCTGTATTGGTCAGGATCTGGCAGAGTCTTTCAGGAGACAGCTATACAAGACTCTTGCAATAGTGTCTGAGTTTTGTATCTGCAGATGGGATGAATCCCTAGGTGGGATGTTCTCTGGATGGCCTTGCTGTCAGTTTCTGCTCCAATTTTTCTGCCTGCATTTCCTTTAGGCAGGAACAATTCTGGGTTCTTTCTAAGACTCCGTATTTAGGGCTACTAAAATAAAATGATTAAGAATAGGCTGCAGAAATGGCTCTGCAATGAAGAACAGGTGCTTTTGTGGAGGACTAAGATTGGCTGGAACAGTTACATTAAGCAGCTCACCACCTCCTATAACTTCAGCTCCAGATCTGATACCCTCTTCTGACCCCCATTGGAACACACACACACACACACACACACACACACACACACACACACACACGACACACATGCAGAGATACATGCTCACGGTCACACATGTAAAAATAAAATAAATGATTGAAAGAAACAAAAAATTACTGCATTCTTTTCTTAAATCTCTTTTCTTTCAAGTTCTTTGCAGTATCCAAGGACTTATGCTCTTCTGACCACTCTTCTGTACCTAAATCATCTGATAAATTAATATTTCTTCTAGCATTAAACTATAAGACTTAGTCATATGCATGGAGCAATGCCTTTGTCCACTTTCAGAGGGCAAACCTAACCATAGCTGTGCAACAGGCCTGTTAGTTTATCCTTGCTATTTTCTTGTACATATTTCTTATTCAGGTTGTTCACTGGACATGACTCAGCCTACCATTGTCCGTGAGAAAGTGAGAGTGAAAATGATGAAAGACTCAATCCTCTGGACTCTGTAACACATGCCTTTTACAGAACTTCACCTCCAAATATATGATGACTTCAGGAGTTCTCAAGGTGAATGTCTCCTATGTCTACTATGTTTAAAGTCACGATCAAGAGTAAAAGAACACAAATTGTTTAGGCTTAGTTTTATTTCTGAGCTTCACCCGAATTCTTTAAACTATCTTCCTCAACTGCCTTTACCATGACATACTTAATATCTTGTCTAAATCCTTATGTACCATCCCCACAAACATTTTTCATAATTTATTTCTAAGCTCTCTCTTAACACTTTCTTCAGTCTTTCCTTCCTTCCCTCCTCTTCACCTTCCTCCCCTTTCAGATACCTTCCACCTCCACAGACTCTGTCAATGCCCTTCTCAAAATTCTCCTCCATATTTCAGAAGCTGGGGCATGGTGTTCTAAAAACCTTCCAAATGTAAGAGAAAAAAAAAGAAAAGAAAAAGAAAGAAACAAACAAATTCATCCAGAGGTGAATGCAGATACATTTTCAAGGAATAAGTTAGTATCAAGCAGAAATAAGTTTGGGAATTTGCTGTGATTAAAAAATGGATTGACTATTTTCCAGCCTATAGTGGTCCAACAAAACCAAAGGCCCTTGGTAAAAACCACAGTGATTAGAGGAACAAACTGTTTCTGAGAGTCTTTTTAGTGTTTTATCAAACATAAAATATAAGTATCTGTCAGCAGAAAAAAAAAAGAGTCTATCAGCAGAGAGGCAAAAGGCAGTCAAGAGAGTGCTAGTTTAGATTCATTCTTTGTCCAACCCTTCCAATTTAAACTGGAGTTTGATCTCACAAAAGCAGATGCTCAGTTCTACTCTCAAGCATTTGCTAGTCTGACTATCGAGTCCTCAGACAGAAGATGGGTTTCCCAAAGATGTGAATATGTGGCAAGTTAAGAGTTGTCTCTGAACTAAATCAAGTATGCCCAACACCTAGAGTGAGATAGATCATTTGCATCTCTTATTAAAAACTTTATTTATTTTTATTTGATGCAAATTAATGTTTTACCTGTATATATGTATGTACACCATTGACTTGCTTGGTGACTGTGAAAGACACAAGGCTCTGTATCCCCTGAAAGAGTTGCAGTGGTTTGTGAGCTTACAGGTAGGTTCTGGGACCCCAGTCATCTGAAAGAGCAGCCAGTTCTTTTAACCACTGATCCATCTCTCCAAATCCATTTGCATAGGTCTTGGTCTAGTTAATGTATAGTATATTATTGAGACTACACAGCTACTTTGATTTCCTTTATGATTCATTTATCTGATTGCAATTTTTATTGATATCTACCTAATTAATTTGCATAGAGTAAAAGGAGACAGTATTAAATGAAAATACACCTGTTTTGTTGCTTTCTAGCACCATATAATATACTATTTTATGTTAGTATTGAAAAGTCACCCATAGAGAGGATCTGCCAGAGCCTGACCAATACAGATGTGGATACATGCAACAAACCATAGGACTGAGCACAGGATCCCAATGGAGGAGTTAGGGGAAGGACTGAAGGAGCTGATGGGGTTTACAACTCCATAGGATGAACAATGATACTAATCAACTGGACCGCCCAGAGCTTCCAGGGACTAAACCACCAACCAAAGAGTACACATGAAAGTGTTCTCCTTATCTGGCATCAAAGAGAGGAGAACCCCTTTGTCCTGTGGAGGCTCGATAACCCAGTTTAGGGGAATGCTAGAGGCATGAGCAGGAATGGGAGTAGATGAGTGGGTTGGGGAGCACCTTCATGGAAGCAGGGGGAGGGGATAGGGGATTGTGGATTGGAAACTCGGTAGAGGGATAACATTTGGAGTGTAAACAAAATAAAATAACCAATAAATTTTTAAAAAGAAAAGAAAAGAAAGTCACCCATAATCAGCTTTTTGCTGATATGCCTAAAAATGGGAGAGCCAGTGGAAAAATGGCTCAGTAGTTAGGAGGATGTACTGCTCTTGCAGAGGACCTGAATTAGGTTCTTGGCACCTATATCCATGGTTCACAATCACTTGTAATGACAGCTCCAGGGGATCCTACACTTTTGTCCTCTGTGGGCACTGGCATAACATACATATACACCCCCCCACACACACACATAATAAAAAGTAATAAAATAAGGAAGGAATAATTCAGGGCCTATAAAACCAGTTTTTTCCTTCTGACAGAAAATATAGGAAAACACCAAGAAAGAAGAATAGAAACAAACAACTTCAAATCTAAACATTTAAGGAAATTAGCAGGCCACTGTAGTTTAGATTCAAAACACAAAACACGTGTAAAGCTATCTAAAAGGTAAAAATTAAACATTTCAGACTGTTACCTGTAGCAAATAAGAATTCTAGTTCTCTTACAACTCACCAATACTGGATCTTTTAAATATTTATTTTTATTTATTTTAATATTTATAAATATTTTATTTATTTATTTATTTACTTTATGACCCAATATTAGCCTTTTCTCCCATTCCCCCCTTCTCAAAAGTCCCCCCATTCCACTTTTGAGAAGAGGAAGCCTCTCTCTGGGTGACACTATCCCCAGTAACACCCCAATCCCACTCCAACCCATCCCCAGTCCCAGTATATCAAGTCACTGCAGTACTAGGCACTTCCTATCTCACTGAGGCCAGAAAAGGTGGTTCATTTAGGGTCACAGGATCCACAGGCAGGCAGACAACAGGCTCAGGGACAACTCCTGCTCCAGTTGGTGGGGAACCTGCATGAAGACCAAGCTGCTTATGGGCTACATATGCCCAACCCGTACTCATGGTTTGGTTGGCAATTCAATCTCTGAAAGTCCCAAAATGTCCAGGTTAGTTGACTCTTGATCTTCCTGTAAAGTTCCTGTCCTATTCAGTTCTGCAGTTCTCTTGTATGTAAGTCTCTGCATCTCTTTCCATTGGCTGTTGTGTGGAACCTTTCAGATATGCTAGGTTCCTATCTGCAAGTGTAACAGAGTGTCATTAATAGTGTCAAGGATTGTATCTTGGGTATTTTGACAGACTATGTGAAGCTCAAGAAGAAGGAAGACCAATGTGTGGATGCTTCGGTCCTTCTTAAAATGGGGGACAAAATACTCACAGAGGAAATATGAAGACAAAGTGTGGAGTAGAGAATGAAGGAAAGGCCATCCAGAGACTGCTCCACCTGGGGTTCCATACATTCACTAAACCCATACACTATTATGGATGCCCAGAAGTACTTGCTGACAGGAGCCTGATATAGCTGTCTCCTGAGAGGCTCTGCCAGAGCCTGACAAATACAGATGTGAATGCTCACAGTGAACCATTGGACTGAGCATGGGGACCCCAATGAAGGAGTTAGAGAAACGACTGAAGGAGCTGAAGGGGGTTGCAACCCCATAGGAAGAACAACAATATCAACCAACCAGACCCCCAGAGCTCCCAGAGACAAAACCACCAACTAAAGAGTACACATGGAGGAACCCATAGCTCCAGAGGCATATGTGGCAGAGGATGGCCTTGTTGGGCATCAATGGGAGGAGAGGCTCTTGGTCCTGTGAAGGTTCAATGCCCCAGTATAGGGGAATTCGAGGGCAGGGTGGTAGGAGTGCGTTGGTGGGTGGGGGAACAGCCTCATAGAAGCAGGGGGAGAGGGACTAGGATAGGGTTTTTCTGTTGGGGAAACAGGGAAAGGGGATAACATTTGGAATGTAAATAAAGAAAATATCCAATAAAAGAAAAGAAATAGTTTCAATGATTGGTTCTTACCGATGGAATGGGTCTCAATTTGGGACAGTCACTGGCCATTCCCTCAGTCTCTGCTCTTTGTCCTTGCACATCTTGTAGGGAGGACACATTTTGGATGGACGGTTTCATGGGTGGGTTGCTGTCCTTTTTCCCTTCACTGGTAGTTCTTGCCTGGCTACAGGGAGTGGCCACTTCATTCTCCATATCCCCAATTGCTAAGAGTCTTAGCTTGAGTTGCCCCCATAGACACTCTGGGGCCTCCACCCATTTCAGGTCTCTGGCACATCCTAAAGATTGCTCCTCCCTTTTCTATTCCCTGCTCTTCCTACATATTATATGTACCTATCTTGCTCTGTTCCTCTCCACTTGTCCCCTTCCACCCAGTTCCCTCCTTCCACTGACCTCCTATATACATTTTGTTTTTCCTTCTGAGAAATAGTCGATCATCCTCCCTTGGAAGTCTCCTTGTTATTTGGCTTCTTTGGGTCTGCTGATTGTAGCATGGTTTTCCTGTACTTTATGGCTAATATCCAATTATAAGTGAGTACATACTATACATGTATGTCCTTTGGGTCTGGGTTACCTCACTGAGGATGATATTTTCTAGTTCCATACATTTGCCTGTGAAATTCATGATGCCTTTTTTTTAATGCCTGATTAATATTCCATTGTGGAAATGAACCAGATTTTCTTTATCCATTCTTCAGGAAAGGGATGTATAGGATGTTGCCAATTTTTGGCTGTTACCAATCAAACTGCTATGAACATAGTTGAGCAGTGTCTTTTGTGGCATCTTTTGGGTATATACCCAGGAGTGCTATAGCTCCATTTTGAGGTAGAAGCATTGCCAATCTTCTGAGAAACTACCAAATTTATTTCCAGAGGGTTGTACAAGTTTGCACTCCCACTGCAATGGGGGAGCATTCCCCTTGCTCTACAACCTTGCCAACATGTGCTGTCTTTTGGGTTTTTGATCTTAGCCATTTTCATGGGTGTATTGTAGAATCCCAAAGTTGTTTTGATTTGCATTTCCACAGTGACTAAGGTTTTTGAATATTTCTTTAGGTGCTTCTTGGCCATTCCAGATTCCTCTGTTCAGAATTCTCTGCTTAGCTCTGTACCCCATTTTTTATTGTATTATTTAGATTGTTGGTGTCTAACTTCTTGTGTTCTTTATACACTTTGGATATTAGCCCTCTGTAAGATGTAGGGTTAGTGAAGATTTTTTCCCAATCTGTAAGTTGTTGTTTTGTCCCAATCATGGTGTCCTTTCCCTTACATAAGCTTTTAGGTTTCATGAGTTCCCATTTATTAATTCTTGACCTCAGTGACTGGGCCATTGGTGTTCTGTCCTGGAAGTTGTCTCCTGTACTGAAGAGTTCAAAGTTATTCCCCAGTTTCTGTTCAATTAGATTTAGTGTGTCTGGTTTTATGTTGAGATCTTTCATCCATTTGGACTTGAATTTTGCACAGGGTGATAAATATGGATCTATTTGCATTTTTCTATATGAACCCTAACCTTAAACCTGTTCCATTCTCTGGTTTTGACTTCTTTGTCAAAATCCAAGTGTCCATAGGTGTGTGGGTTTATTTCTCAGTCTTTGATTTGATTCCTTTTGATTCTATTGATCTGCCTCTCTGTTTAACAATGCCATGCTTTTTTTTTTATTACAATTGCTTTGTAGTACAGCTTGAAATCAAGGATAGAGATACCTCTAGAAGTTATTATATTGTTCAAGATCATGTTAACTATCCTGTGGGTTTTTTGTCCATATGATGTTGAGAATTGTTCTTTCAAGATCTGTAAATTATTGTGTTGGGATTCTGATGGGAATTGAGTTGAATGTGTAAATTGTTTTTGGTAAGATGGCCATTTTCATTATGTTAATCCTGTCAATCCATAAGCATGGGAGATCTTTCCATCTTATTAATTAATTAATTAATAATTAATAAGAATTAATAAATGGGAACTCATTTATTGGTATCTTCCTCAATTTCTTTCTCCAGAGACTTAAAGTTCTTGTCATTCAGGTCTTTTAACCTTGGTTAGAAGAGCTTTTAACCAAGCTCTTGCTTGGTTAGAGTTACATCAAGGTATTTTATATTATTTGTGGTTATTGTGAAGTGTACTGTCTCCCTAACTTCTCTCTCAGCCAGTTTATGACTTGTGTAGAAGAGTGGTACTGATTTCTTTGACTTAACTTTGTATCCAGCCACTTTGTTAAAGGTGTTTATCAGGTGTGATTCTCTGGTAGCATTTTCAGGATGACTCATGTGTACTATAATATTATCTGTGAATAGAAATACGTTGATTTCTTCCTTTCCAATTTGTATCCATTTGACATCCTTTATTTGTTTTAATGCTCTAGCTAGAATTCAAGTACTATATTGAAGAGATAGGGGGAGAAGAGACAACCTTATCTTGTCCCAGATTTTAGTGGAAATGCTTTAAGTTTCTCTCCACTAAATTTGATGTTGCCCATTGGCTCACTGTTTATTGCCTTCATTGTGTTTAGGTATTAGCCTTGTATCCTTGATCTCTCCAAGACTTTTATCATGAAGGGGTGCTGGATTTTATCAAATATTTTTCAGTTTCTAATGATATAATTCTGTGTTTCTTTTTCTTTCAGCTTGTTTATATGGTGGATTAATTTGATTGATTTTTGTATATCGAACTACCCCTTGCATTCCTGGGATGAAGCCTATTTGATCATGGTAGATGATGCCTGTCTTAGTCAGGGTTTCTATTCCTGCACAAACATCATGACCAAGAAGAAAGTTGGGGAGGAAAGGGTTTATTCAGCTTACACTTCTGAATTGCTGTTCATCACAAAAGGAAGTCAGTACTGAAATTCAAGCAGGTCAGGAAGCAGGAGCTGATGCAGAGGCCATGGAGGGATGTTACTTACTGGCTTGCTTCCCTTGACTTGCTCAGCCTGCTCTCTTATAGAACCCAAGAATACCAGCCCAGAGATGGTACCACCCACAAGGGCCCTCCCCACTTGATCACTAATTGAGAAAATGCCCCACAACTGGAACTCATGGAGGCACTTCCCCAACTGAAACTCCTTTCTCTGTGATAACTCTAGCCTGTGTCAAGTTGACACACAAAACCAGCCAGCACAATGCCCTTGAAGTGTTTTGGATTCAGTTTGTATTTTATTATTTTTGCAGGTATCAATGTTAAAAATTGGTCTGAAACTTTCTTCTTTGTTGAGAGTTTGTGTAGTCTAGGTATCATGGTGATTGTGGCCTCAGAATGAGTTTGGCAATATTCCTTCTGTTTCTATTTTGAATTTGAATTTCAGTGAAATAGTTTGAAGAGTATTGGCATTAGTATTGGCATTAGCTCTTCTTTGAAAGTTTGGTAGAATTCTATACCAAAACCATCTGGCCCGGAGCTCTTTTAGGTTGGGGAACTTTTAATGACTGGTTTTATTTCCTTTAAGGTTATAAGATTATTCAAATAGTTTATCTATTCTTGATTTAGCTTTGGCAATTGATATCTGCCTAGAAAATCATCCATTGCATTTAGATTTTCCAACTTTGTAGAGTGCAAGATTTTGAAGTAAGACCTAATGGTTCCTCAGTGTCCATTGTTATGTCTCCCTTTTCATTTATGAGTTTGTTAATTTGGTACTTACTCTCTGCCTTTTAGTTTGTTTGGCTAAGGGATTGTCTATCTTGTTGATTTTCTCAAAGAGTCAGCTCTTGGTTTTGTCAATTTTTTGTATTTTTTCTTTGTTTCTAATTGACTGATTCCAGCCATGAATTTGATTATTTCCTGTCGACTAACCCTCTTAGTTGTATTTGCTTCCTTTTCTTCTACAGCCTTCAGAAGTACCTTTAATTCCTTATTATGAGAACTCTCCAATTTCTTTAAGATGGCACTTAGTGCTATGAACTTTCCTCTTAGCAGTGCTTTCATCGTGTTTGGGTATGTTAAGCCCCCATTTTCATTGAATTCTAGAAAGTTTTTAAATCTTTCTTTATTTATTTCTTCCCTGACCCAGTGATCATTGAGTAGAGATTTGTTCATTTTCCATGAATATGTAGGTTTTGTGTTGTATCTGTTGTTGAAGTTTAGCTTTAGTCCATGGTGGTTTGATAAGACGCATGGGCTTATTTCAATTGTCTTGCATCTCTTGAGGTTTGCTTTGTGACCAAGTATATGGTCAGTTTTGGAGAAATTTCTGTGAGGGGCTGGAAAGAAGCTATATTCTTTTCTATTTGGCTGAAGTGTTCTACAGGTATCTGTTAGGTCCACTTGAATTGTAACTTCTGTTAGTTTTGTTATTTCTTTGCTTAGTTTCTGTCTTGTGACCTGTCCATTGGTGAGAGTGGGATGTTTAGGTCTCCCACTATGAATGTGGGGAGATTGATGCATGATTTAAGCTTTAATAATGCTTCTTTAATGAATGTGGGTTCCCTAGCATTTGGGCATAGATTTTTCAGAATTGAGATGTCTTCCTAGTGGATTTTTTTTTCTTTGATGAGAATGAAGTCTCTTTCCCCAGTTCTTTTGAAAACTTTTGGTTGAACGCCTATTTTACTAGATATTAGAATGGCTACTCAACTTGTTTCTTGGGTTTATTTGTTTTTTCCAACACTGAAACACTGACTAGCTTTGTCGCTAAGATGTGTCTCTACAGCAGAATGATGGATTCTATTTACACATTTAGCCTGTGTCTTTTCACTGGAAAATTGAGTTCATTGATGTTGAGAGATATTAATCACCAATGATTGTTATTTCCTGTTATTTTGATGTTGGTAGTGTGTGTGTGTGTGTGTTTGTGTTTCTTCTATTGGTTTTAATGGTGTGAAATTATTTATTTATTGTGTTTTCTTGAGTGTAGTTAGCTTCATTTGGTTGGAGTTTTCCTTCTAGTATTCTCTGTAGGGCTAGGTTAGTAGACAGGTATTATTTAAATTTAGTTTTGTCATGGAATATCTTGATTTCTCCACCTTTGATTGTTGAAAGTTTTGCTGTTGCCAGGTGTTGGTGGCACACGCCTTTAATCCCAGCACTTGGGAGGCAGAGGCAGGAGGGTTTCTGAGTTTGAGGCCAGCCTGGTCTACAAAGTGAGTTCCAGGACAGCCAGGGCTAACAGAGAAACCTTTTGCTGGGTATAGTAGTCTGGGCTGACATCTGTGGTCTCTTAGGATCTGCAAGATCTCTTCCCAGGCCCTTACAGTTTTTAGAGTATCAGATGAGAAATCAGGCATAATTCTGATAGGTCTGCCTTTATGTTACTCAGCCTTTATCCTTGCTGCTTTTAAAATTTCTTTGTTTTGTACAGTTAGTGTTTTGATTGTACAGTTAGTGGTGAGAGGATTTTCTTTTCTGATCCAGTCTTTATGGTGTTCTATAGGCTTTTTGTACCTTTATAAGCATATCTTTCTTTAGGATAGGAAAATTTTCTTCTAGAATTTTGTTAAAGGTGTTTTCTACATCTTTGAACTCTTCTCCGTCTTCTGTTCCTATTATTGTTAGGTTTGGTCTTTTCATAGAGTCCCAAATTTTCTTGATATTTTGTATGATTAACTTTTTAGATTTTGCATTCTCTTTGACTGATATATTAATTTCTTTTATCATATGTTCTTCCATCTTTTATATTATGTTGGTGGTGTTTGTATCTGTAGTTCTTGTTCTCTTTCCTAGGTTTTCCATCTCCAGGATTGCCTCAGTTTGTGTTTTCTTCATTGCTTTTATTTCCCTATTCAGGTCTTAGACAATTTTATTCATATACTTCACCTGTTTAATTGTATTTTCCTGTATTTCTTTATATTTATTTGTTTCTTCTTTTAATGCCTCTACCTGTATTTCATTAAGGGATTTATTCATCTCCTCTTAAAGACCTCTATCATCACTATAAGACTGGATTTAAGATCAGCTTCTTATGCTTCAGTTTCATTAGCATGCAATGTTTGTTCTGTCATGGTATCTGGGCTCTGGTGATGCCATATTGTTTTGGGTATTTATTGTGTTCTAATGAAGTCCTTTAGGCTCTGGTTTTCCCTGGTGTTGGCTGGATGGCAGCAGGATTTCTCATGAAGTTGGGGGAAGCCATGGGCCAGACAATGGAAGTCAAGGTATGAGACTACTGGCTGTGTCTCAAGAAGACCCCACTCTGCACGCTGTGTTACTGGTGGTTCCTACTCTTCAGTCTGTGTCCCAGTCAGACCCAACTAGGATGGCTGGTACAGGCAATTGGGATAGGATTGGTAGAGCAAGGCTCCACTCTGGTTAGTCGTGGGGTGCCTAAAGGTTTCCAAAGGGAGGCAGGATGCTCTTAGAACCTGTCATGTGCCCTCCTTACAAAAGAGTAAGCCCAAAACTAGACAATGGGACTCAGGAGACCAAAGCAACTCATTTCTGCTGGATATTTTAAATCTTAGTTATTAAAACATGTCTTTAATCCTAGTACTTGGGTGCCAGATGCAGGAGGATATCTATGGATTTGATGCCAGCCTGGTCTACACAGTCAGTTATAGGCTAGACAGAAATTCACAATGAAATATAAAAATAAAATAAAATAAAAATGATATATGGCTATAATTTTTATAGACTTACTTTATGATACCTTAATGCTAGTGTTATTTTGTACCTTTCCCCATCTTCATTTGGTATGTGAAACATTTTGTAAATTATCTATTAAATATTCTGTTCACTTGAAATTTAAGGTATATTTTTCTTTTCATTGTGTTTTGTAAATTCATACTTTATCCAGCTGGCAGACAATGATTGAATAAATTCTAACATTAATACTTCAGTTACCAAAACAAACAAAAACCCACCAACCTTTAGATAACATTTCTCTGATAATGGAGATCAAACTCATCTTCAAAGAAACAGTCTGTCTTACAACAATAGTCAATTGTATATTTTCCTATTTTGTTTTCTCTTGCATAGTATCTCTTTTATTAGTTTATGGTTAGTTCTATATAAAAGGCATAAGTTCATCCTCAATTAAGATCACTATCTTCCACCTGAGCCTTGATTTTTAAATTATTTTAAGTACTCTTTGATTAATAATGTTCTTATGCTGTAGTTGAATATATTCTTTTCTTTCTTTCTTTTTTCTTTCTTTCTTTCTTTTCTTTCTTTCTTTTTTCTTTCTTTCTTTCTTTTTGTTTTTGGTATCTTCTTGAGACATACTTGTTTCCAAATCTCATAGGCACATTACCACAACTTTACCCCAATATCTTTATCATTTGCCTATGTCACTTTTGTGGGTCTAATAGACATGGGGTGAGGCTTTTTTTTCAATAGTAATTATTGTACTGTTTCTTCCTGTTTATTTATGTAGAGTGTGTGTGTGCATGTGTGTGTGTGTGTGTGTGTGTGTGTGTGTGTATGTAGGTCAGAGGACAACATACAGGATTTATATATCTCCTTCTATCATTCAGGTTCAACCATGTTTAACATGTAGAAACAGGTTTAACCATGTTTCTAAGCTTGGTGGCAGGCTCCTTTACCTACTGAGTCATCCCATTGTACCTATTGTATTTTTTTTCTTTTTTTTAAATTAGATATTTTCTTTTATTACATTTCAAATGTTATCCCTTTTCCCCTCCGAAAACTCCCTATCCCTAACTCCTAACTCTTCTGCAATCTCCTTGATATACCAGGACAGATATAAAACTTAATTCTTTCCAATATTAACTGAGGTGGTATCCCACACTCTAAGTGTTTCCCATTTTTGCCATGTTATGTTGTTCTGAAATGATTATTTTAACCTGGTATCTTACAGCTCACACATTTTCTTCTTAGCTATTTCCTTGCTGCTCTTAACTCTTGCCAATGAGCTCTTAATATTACAGTTTTATGATAAAAAGGTAATTTCTATTTTTAAAACGAGTACATTTTTGTAAGTTTCTAATTCTCAAACTTGCTTTTAAAATACGTTTGGCTTATAAGTATACATTACAATATTCTACTAATTTCATTTTTGAAATCTTTATGGGTTTAATCTATTAATTATTTGCCTTAGCACTGGCTCTCTTGTTTCTGGTTCATCCCTAGTGTGAGAGTTTAACTCTTGCCAGGCTGCAGTTAGATAAAAATCATTGGTTTTGTTATTTTTGCAAGGCTGAGGTTCCAACTCAAAGCATTGTGTAAGCTAAGCAGTAGTTCTTCCACTAATCTATATAGTTAGCTTCAAAAATTATTTTCAATATCTGTCTCCTTAGTCCAGGAGACTCCCACAACCACACTAAAAACTTGAGCCCCTTTACATGTTTCTTTGGGGAGACAAATATCCTCTAGGTAAACTGACCTCAACCTTCTGAATGTCCAGTTTATATTATGTTTTGGTCAGGCAGAAGTTCACTATCTAGTTAGTTCCCTTGTGCCTTTCAGATAAATTTTAAACATTTTGTTTTCCATTTTCATTGTGATTTTAAGGTGCTGAAGAACTACTCAGCAAAATTTAAGATCTTGGAGAGTTTGAGGCCAGTAAATACTGCATGCACGCACACATACATACATATACTTATACACACACACACACACACACACACACACACACAATACTTTGTGGGATGCTTCTAAAGACTCATTTGTAAATGTGTAGGAAAATTTGGGAGGATATTATCAAATCAAATGAGGCCATAATTGTTAGTAAGATCAACCACACTACAGAAACTGTGTTTATTTATTTACTTTGAGGTTAAAAAAAAAAAAGAAAGAAAGATGAACAGATTGCCAAAACTTCTTGGCATGAATACAAGTAAAACACAGAATGGAACATGGGGGTGAGAGAGACCAGATTTATTTTCCATAGTAGCCCCATAAGTTCATTTGCTACTGAAAATCTAAGGCAATAGAATTTAGAATAATTTAACAGCTGTTTTTTGCTTGTTTGGTTGGTTTTTGTCTTTTTCATTTGGTTTTAAAATCGAAGGTTTTGAATTACCTACAA
Organism: Tokudaia tokunoshimensis; assembly: GCA_036184795.1. Lineage (NCBI taxonomy): Eukaryota > Metazoa > Chordata > Mammalia > Rodentia > Muridae > Tokudaia > Tokudaia tokunoshimensis. Next base: position 25,854,779 of record BTHU01000016.1, read on the forward strand.
GGGAGGGCAATACCTGTGCTTATTCCATCCAACACATCTTTAGAAGCCTGCTATGTTTTGGAAAATTATGAAATGGAGCTTCAGAAGACAAGTAAGCGAGAGGGCAATGCTGACAAGGTTCTATAGCTAATTTGAGACAGAGAACCACAGGCAACAGGAATTTCCAGATAGATCAGATAAGTGGACCTCAACTATGACTCTGATTAAGCAAGGAATTAGAAATTCTAAGCCCCTTTACGATAGGAATTACTAAGATGACAGTAGTAAGGAAAGACATTAGGACTCACAAAAAATAAAAGGGAAGCTCAAGGGTTTGTCTTTGACAATACTTGTGTAGACTCTGTAAAGTAAACCATTTGTGTTAGGTGGTTATAATGCCCATTGAAAACCAGTAAGGTGTTTTTTCACAGAAAAATTATGATATAAAAAAAGACAAAGGGTCATGTGAGATGTCTGTCCATAAGTAAATTGAAGCAAATTAAATTTAGTGTCTCCTTAGATAAGAAACTCACTCACTAATCTACTTTAAGATATGAAATGAATTACAGCCATTTAGGATGAAGAAGATCCAGGAAAGAAAGGATTTGTACATACATGACCACATTCTTAATTTTTTTTTTTTTTTGCCTCTACAGAGAAAGATACCATAAGGCCAAAGGTCTGTAAACTTTAAAGAATTAAGAAACATTAGGGTTGACTTATTCAAAGTCACTTATTCAAAACCAGGTCTATACTGATTGTCCAAAGATGCTTGTGTAGACTAGGAATTATCCAGTTTCTTGGAGTAACATATTATGAATTTGAGTTTTCCCTTCAGTGCTCATTGAAGATTTCTTCTCAATCATGTTCATTAAATACAGAACCTTATATTAAAAATTCATATGAACATATATAAAGGACATAAATATCAAGGCAACACTCTACCAAACAAGTTTACCCTCAATGCAGATTAAGGAAAAATGTATTATCCCCATTTTATAGTCTCATAAATAGTAGCTTCCAACCCCCTCCCATTCCCTTGCCATCCCGAGAATCCCAAATAAACAATATCATAACTTACATGTCATTTTGTCAAATATAACTAGCAAAACTATTTAAACAAACTATATTATTTACTTTTGCATGGTCTAGCACTGTTTATCAAGATGTAGGAATTCTCAAATATAACCAAAATCTTAATTTTTTGCTTCTGAGATTCATTGATTTTGCATGGGGCTGTGATTTGTTTATTTCACTGGATTTACTGTTCCCTGGGAATTTTCCAGTGTGTTTACTTAGGCTACTATTGGGCTGCATCCTGTTCCCCCCAGTAGGAAACAGTGCTCTTCTAAGAACATTTTTGTACATATTTCTAGGTATCCGCATGCTTGGAGTTCTCAGAAATACAGGCAAAAATGGGAATTTTAGGTCACAGGGCTTCTGGATCTTTGATTCAATTGGAAAGAAACAAATACTTTTACATGAAAATTGCAGGTTATAGATGACACCACCGTACCCCCAACATGGCCTAATGATGGCTTCATAGATATTGCAAATTATGAATCTCTCCCTTTGTCTTTTTGTTATTGTTGATTTTTGTTTTGTTTTGGTTTGGTTTGTTTGTTTGTTTGAGACAGGGTTTCTCTGTGTAGCTCTGGCTGTCCTGGAACTCACTCTGTAGTCTTGGATGGCCTAGAACACACTAAGATCTGCCTGCCTCTGCCCTCCAAGAGCTGGGATTAAAGGCAAGTGCTGACTCAGTCTGGCAGTACTCAGATTTTTAAGAGGATGATTTCTGGTGGGTCTAGATGAGCTTTTCAGCATTGTCTTAATTTTCATTCTTTTGGATCCTAATGAGATTTAACAAGCATACGCCTACAGCTTTCTTTTACTCTCAAGAGAAATGACTCCAGGCCAGTGACTCTGCTCTTCTTTTTCTTATGTTGGGTCATTTGTCTTTTTATTGTAGACATTTCAAATATTTCTTATATTCTATAGTTCAAATATTCATCAAGTATATAAAAATATATAAACACAGCCTAAATATATAAACATTAATTGGTAGGGTAAATCGCCCTTCTAAAGTTTTATTTTTATTTACTTTATCAATATTTTTAGCAGAAGTTCTTTATTTTAATAGACTCAGTGCATTTTGAGAGTGTCTTGTTTAGAACAGATTCTTTATGCCATGGACAGAGAGATACTTCCTCCATCACACTAATGAGAAGCCACTTTGTGTATCGTTTTCCCATAGTTGTCTCAGTACCTCTTCTTACATCATTTTTTTTTAAAAAATCAGCACTAATAGGAAATCTCAACCAACTCCTTCTCAACCAAGTGCATATTTTCTTTGCATTCCAGAGTGTTTTTTGGTTTGTTGAATGTAATCATTGAATTTCTCTGGTTAATTCTTATGATTGATCAAGGGATATCTATTTTTTCGGGAATGTCATTGCTATCTGGGGATTTTTGATCTTTACTACAGTACTGTTTAAATTATACAGTTTATCATATACTGTAACTGAATTAAAACCAAATAAGAAACTTTGTCAGAATTGCCTTTCACTAGAATGGTATTAAAATTACCAATTGATTTTTAAAAAGCACTCAATCTTCTAATTAACAAACACTATCATGTGTAACTCACTTGGTTAGGTCTTAATTACTGGTGATGTGTATATCATTTCCCATTCATATCTTTGAGACTATCAAATTCATTCCTTGCAAATTTCAATGTCACGATAAAATTCCCATGTGTTTTATTCCATTTGAGAAATCTCTGAAACCAATTCAAAAAATATAATTGAAGTTTTGAGTTGATCCATATGTCTAACAGTTTTGATAAATTAGTCAATCATTCTTTAGTAGTGTTTACAATTTAAGAAATCATACCATCTGTGAAAAATACTAGTTTTGGACTTTAGCCAGGAAAGCAGGTAGGCTAACAACAGAGCTTCACCTCTCCCCCAGATCCTCCAAATCAAGTCACATCTTCAGTTCTGCAGCAGACAACTGTTTCAGCTCTCTCTCCCTATGCCCATATTCCATGGACACCACAGACATTCCCAGCTAACATCCCTTCTTCAACTCATTGTTTGATCCTAATCTCCAACTCCAGCAAGCACTTCCCAGGAACTGACAGTCCTCTACATCCATGAAGCAGGTAGGCTAACTGCAGACTATTAACTCTCTGTATATACCCCCAAGTCCAATCCCCCATTCTTATCTCCAGCTCTTTAGGAGACCTTCTACTGTGGCCCCATCTTGAGCTCTTTCCCCATTCCTAGGGAACTAAGCAAATCCTGGTGGAATACCCTCCTTTCTTCCCTCCTGTAGACTCCCTTAGCAGCTCCTTCTTAACTCATTTCCATTCCTACAAGTCAGTTCCCAACCTAGAAACACATTGTATCTAGAATCCCCAGTGGCCACATCTATCAGATTCCAAGAAAAAGTACTTGTTAGGCAATACACATTCACCACACTCTCCTATGAACCAGAAAGGGCAACAGAAACCAAGAAACAAAACACTCACCCAACAAAGATAAGTTGAGATATAAGAATCTAAAATTACTATCTTTCCAAACCCAGAAGTCTAAACACTAGTGTAAAAACATCTTCAATAACATCCAGGACAATATGTTTCCACTAAAGCCTAGCAACTCTGCCATAATTAAAACTCAAGAAAAAGACCTTAAAATAACTTTCTGTGAACTCCTAGGAAATACATACATTAGTCAACAAAAGTGTTAAATTTAAAAAATTCCTGAAACAAAACATTCAGGAAATCTGGGATACTGTGAAAAAGCCCAAACCTAAGAATAATAGGAGTAGAAGAAGGAAAAGAATACCACCTCAAAAGCCCAGAAAATATTTTCAACAAAATAGTAGAAGAAAACTTTTCTAAACTTAAGAAGGAGATACCTATAAAGATATAAGAAGCTTACAGAGCACATACATAATAGATTGGACAAGAAAAGAAATTCTTTTGCCCCATAATAATCAAAACACTAAACATACATAACAAAGAAATAATATTAAAAGCTTCAAGGGAAAAAGAGCAAGTAACATGAAAATAGACATAATAGAAATGCACCTGAATTTTCAGTGGAGACTCTAAAAACCAGAAACACTTTGGCAGATCCCCTGCAGATTCTAAGAGACCACAGATTCCAGCCCAGATAACAATATCCAGCAAAACTTTCAATCATCATAGATGGAAAAAGAAGATATTCCATGATAAAGTCAAATTTAAACAGAATCTATCTATAAATCTAGCCCTACAAAAGAAGTCTCCAACCAGAGGAGATTAAGTACACTCATGAAAATGTAGGAAATAAATAATCTCACACCAGCAAAACCAAAAGAAGGGAAGTGCACACAAATACACACACCACTACCACCACAAACACTACAACCACCACCAACAACAATAAAATAACAGGAATCAACAGTCATAGGTCATTGATATCTCTCAATATCAATGGACTCAATAAACAAACACAGACTAACAGAATGGATATGAAAATGGGATCCATCCTTCTGCTTCACACAAGAAAAATATTTCAACATCAAAGATAGATATTACTACAAAGGGGGCATGATCACACATGAGTAAGACAGGAGTGAAGCCTAGAGGGCCAGATGAGTGAATAGAAATATGCAGCTTCCAGGGGTTGGGGCTATGAGGAACCTCTATAGAGTCCCAGAGACCTGGGATGTGAGAATCTCCCAGGATTCAGTGGAGGAGACTTTAGTTGAAATGCACAACAGTGGGGAGATGGAACCTGAGGAGACACCTTCAGTAGTGAAGCAAAGCCCCCAGTGGAGGGATAGGGATGACAATTCAATTCACCTTCAAAAATTTTGACCCAGAATTGTTCCTGTCTAAAAAAAAATTCAGGGACAAAAAAATGGATCAGAGTTTGAAAGAAAGGCTGACCCATGACTGGCCCGACTTGGAATCCATCCCAAGAGTTGGCACTAAACCCTGATATTATTACTGATGCCATGTTGTGCTTGCAGACAGGAGCCTAGCATGGCTGTCCTCTAAGTGGCTCTAACAGCAGCTGACTGAGACAGATGCAGATATATACAGCCAACCATTGGACTGGAGTTGGGGACCCTTATGGAAGAGTTAGGGAAAACCCTTTAGAGGCTGAAGGGGACTGCAACCCCATAGAACAACCACAGTGTCAACTAACCTGGACCCCTCTGAGCTCCCAGAGACTAAGCCACCAGTGAAAGAGCACACATGGGCTGGTTCGAGACCATCGGCACCTATGTATCAGAAAACTGCCTTGTCTGGCCTCAGAGGGGAAGAATGTACCTAATCCTGTATAGACTTGATGCCCCAGGAAAGGGAGATGCTGAGGAGGAGGGGAAGCTCCTTCTCAGAAGTGAAGGGGAAGAAGGATGAAGTGAAGAACTCTAGGAAGGGGTACCAGGATAGGGGGCAACATTTGGGATGTAAATAAATAAAATAATTAATTTTTAAAAAGAGACTTGAAAAAGACTTTCCAAGCTAATGAACCTAAAAGGCAAGTTTGTGAAGCCATTCTAATATATAACAAAATAGACTTCCAACCAAAATTAATTAGGAGACAGGGAAGAACACTTAATATTCATCAAAGGCAAAACTACCAAGATGTTTGAGTTCTTAATATCTATATCCTAAACACGAGGACACCCAAATTCATAAAATAAACATTAATAAAGCTTAAATCACACATTGACACTCAGACATTGATAACCCACTTCAATAACCCATTGCCACCAATGGACATGTCATCTAGACAAAAACTGAGAATTAATGGAACTAATAGATATTGTAAACCAAATGAACTTTAAAGATATCTATAGAACATTTCACCAAACAAAACAATATACCTTCTTCTTAGCACCTTATGGAATGTTCTCTAAAACTGACCACATACTTGGTCACAAAACAAGTCTCAGTAGGCTACAGAAAAATTGGAATAACCCCTGCATCCTATCAGAACACCATGGATTAAAGCTGGACTTTAGAAACAATAGAAAACCTAAAATCTCAAGGAAACTGAACAACTTTCTGCTGAATGACTGCTAGGTCAAGACAGAAAAAAAGAAATTAAAGATTTCCTAGAATTCAATGAAAAGGAATGCAAAACATACCCAAAATTATGAGACACAATGAATGTCACCTGTCCCTCTAGGAGGAACTAAGAGGAATGGTCCTAGCACTAGGAGCCTGCATTAAACAATAAAATTGGAGAGATCCCATATTAGCAACTTAAGAGCATACCTGAAAGCTTAAAAAGAAAAAGAAACAAACAAACCCACTAAGACTAGACAACAACAAATAATCAAACTGAGGGCTGAAATCAATAAGATAGAAACAGGGAGCAATACAAAGAATCAATAACACAAAAAGTTGGTTCCTTGGGGTAAATATCAACAAACTGTAGATAAACAAACAATTTTTTAAAAATTTAGTAGATATTTTCTTTATTTACATTTCAAATGTTAGCTCCTTTCCTGGTTTCCTCTTCGAAAACACCATATTCCGTCCCTCTCTCCCCCTGCTCACCAATCCACCCACTCCCACTTCCCTGCCCTAGCATTCCCCTATACTGGGGCATCAGGCCTTCTCAAGCCCAAGGGCCTCTCCTCCCTTTTATGTCCAACAAGGCCATCCTCTGCTGCCTATGTGTCTGGAGCCATGGGTCCCTCCATGTGTACTCTTTGGTTGGTAGTTTAGTCTCTGGGAGCTCTGGGAGTACTGGTTGGTTCATATTGTTGTTGATAAACAAACTCTTATCCAAACTAACTGAAAGAGGCAGAGAGAATATTCAAATTAACAAAATAAGAAATGAAAAGGAATATACACAGACACTGGGGAAATCCAAAGAATTATTGAAGCATACTTTAAAAATCTGTACTCCACAAAATTCGAAAATCTAAAAGAAATAGATCATTTTCTCAAAAGATACTACTTACAAAAGTTAAATCAGGTTCAGATAAACAACTTATACACTTATAACCCCTAAGAAAATAGAAGTAGTCATTAAAAGTCTCCCAATCAAATAAAAAGCCCAGGGCCAGAGGTTTTAGAGCAGAATTCTACCAGACATTCAAAGAAGAGCTAATACTTCTCAAATTATTCCTCAAAATAGAAATAGAAGGAACATTGCCCAATTCATTTTATGAGGCTACAGTCACCCTAATTCCCAAACTACACAAAGATTCAACAATGAAGGAGAATTACAGACCAATTTCCTATGTGGACATAGATCCAAAAATACCCAACAAAAATATTTGCACACCAAATCCAAGAATATATCTGAAAGATCATCCACCATGATCTAGTAGGTTTATTCCAGAGATGCAGGGATGGTTCAACATTGAAAATCAGTAAATGTAACTCACCACATAAACTAACAGAAAAAAGAGTCACATAATCACCTTATTAGATGCAAAAAAATCCTATTACAAAGTTCAATACCCCTTAAAGATAAAAGTTTTAGAGATATTAGCGATATAAGGAACATACCTAAATATGATAAAGTCAATTTACAGTAAGCCTATAGTCAACGTAAAATTAAATGGAGAAAAACTCAAAGCAAGTCTACTAGAATCATTAACAAGACCCAGTTGTCCATTCTCTCCATATCTATTCAGTATAGTGCTTGAATTTCTGACTATGGCAATAAAACAACTGAAGGAGAGCAAGGAGATACAAATTTGAAAGGAAGAAATCAAAATATTGTCATTGGCAGATGATATGATAGCATACATAAGTGCCCACAAACATTCTATCAGGGAATGTCTACAGCTGATTAACCATTTCAGCAATGTGCCCAGATACAAAACTAACAACAAACAAACAGTAGTTCTCCTATATACAAATAACAATTGGACTGAGAATGAAATCAGGGAAACAAGACACAATAGCCACAAACAATATGAAACTCCTTGGAGTTAACTCTAAGTAAGTAAGTGAAAGACTCATATGAAAAAAACTTTGAGTCTTTGGAAAGAGAAGCTGAAGAAGACATCAGAAGATGAAAAGATCTCCCTGCTCATGCATCATTAAAATTAACCTAGTAAAAATGGCCAACATAGCAAAAGCAATCTACAGAATCATTACAATTGCCATCAAAATTCCAACACTTAGAAAAAATTCCAACACCTGTAGCCATCACAGTATTAATATAAAAAAGAGACAAGATGATCAATAGAATCAAATCAAAGGCCCAGACATAAATCTACACACCTATGGGCACCTGATGTTTTATAAAGAAGCCAGAAATACATACTGGAAAATGACAGCATCTTCAACAAATGGCACTAGATGAACTAGATGGCTGCATGTAGAAGAATGAAAATAGATCCATATTTATCACTTGCAAGAAACTTAACTCCAGATAGATCAAAGGCTTCAATATAAACCTAGGTACACTGAACCTGATAGAAGAGGAAGTAGGGAATATCTTTGAATGCACTGGCATAGAAGACTTCCTAAACAAAACATCAATTTCACAGGTATTAAAATTGACAATTAATAAATGGGACATCTAGCCGGGCGGTGGTGGCGCACTCCTTTAATCCCAGCACTTGGGAGGCAGAGGCAGGAGGATTTCTGAGTTCGAGGCCAGCCTGGTCTACAAAGTGAGTTTCAGGACAGCCAAGGCTACACAGAGAAACCCTGTCTCGAAAAAACAAAAAAAAAAATCCTAGCTCATTCCATAAATGGGACATCATGAAATAGAAAAGCTTCTGTAAGGCATAGGAAACAGCCAATAGGACAAAATGGCAACCTACAGAATGAGAAAAGATTTTCACCACTCCACATCAAATTGAAGGCTAATAAATATAAAGAATTCAAGAAGCTAATCTGATTTTAAAAAGGCAGACATGTTGAAATAGAGATTTTCTATAGAGAAATCTCAAATGTCTGAGATACACTTAAAGACACGTTCAGTGTACTTAGTCATCTGGGAAGTGCATATTAACATGAATTTGAGATTCCATCTTGCACTTGTCAGAATGGCTAAGATCACTAACACCAGTAACACCTCATGTTGGCAAGGATATGGGGCAAGAACACTCCTCCTTTGCTGGTGGGAGTGAAAATTAATACAACCACTTTGGAGATCAATATGTTCCTCAGAAAACTGGGAATCAATTTACCTCAAGACCCAGTTGTACCATACTTGGGAACCCAAAAGGTAACCCATCCTACCACAAGGACACTTGCTCAACTATGTTCATAGCAGTTTTATTCATAATGGTCAGAATCTGGAAACAACCTAGATGTCCCTCAACTGAAAATTAGATAAAGAAGATGTGGTATATCTACATAATGGAATATTATTCAAGCTGTTAAAAAATGAGACCATGAAATTTACAGGCAAATGGATGGAACTAGAAAGAAAAATCATCCTAAGTGAGGTAACCCAGACCCAGAAAGTGGTACATACTCACTTATAAGTAGGTATTATCTGTTTAGTAAAAGATAATCATATGACAATCCACAAACCCAGAATAGCTAGGTATTAAGGAAGGTTCTAAGGAGAATACATGGATCTCCCTTGGAAGGAAAAATAAAACAGATTTTGTTGGTAGACTGGAGACAGGTAAGGGATGGGAAGCAAGGCAGATCAGGTGAGGGAGAGTGGGCTGGATGGAGAGAGTAAGGGAAGGGATGAATAGAATTGGGGAGCTTTAGAGGTGAAGAAGCAATATGGAAACCTATGCAGTGGAAATTCCTGTAATCGATAAGAATGACCCTAGTGAAGACCCTTAGTAATGGAGAATACAGAGCCTGAATTTGTCATTCTGTAACCATGCAAGGATTCCAGTAGTGGGATTGAGACACCAACCCAAGCACAAAATCTTTGATTTATGGTAACTCAGAACTTTGGGAGTGGCCAACCAAGGACTGATCTAACTTGATACCAAAGCCACTAGAGGGAGCCCACGTCTGACACTACCTTGATGGCTAGAAACCTGAAGCTGGATAGCTCAGAGACCTAGCATTCTATGCTATTCTATCCAAATGCCACTAAAAAAAAAAAAAAAAAAAAAAAGCCAATGTATGACTCTTATAGATTGGTGCCTACTACCTCAAATGTCATCAGAGAGGCTTCCTCCAGCAGCTGATGGGAACAGATGCAAAGACCTACAACAAAACAATAGGCAGAACTCCAGAAATGCCAGAAAAGAGGGGAAGAAAGGGTTGTAGAAGCCAGAGGGCTTGTGGCATCAGGACAACAGAGCCCACAGAATCAAATAGGGCTCATGAAGGCTCATGGAGACTAAGGTGATAACCAGGGACCCTGCATGGCTCTATGCTAGGTCCTCTGCATATATGTTATGGTTGTTTAGCCTGGGGTTTTTGTGGGACTCCTAGCAGTGGAAATGGGATGTTTCTGACTCTTTTGCCTGTTCTTAGGATTCTTTATCTCCTTCTAGGTTGCCTCATCCAGCCTTGATATGAACCTAGTCTTATTGGGTCTTATATTCATTTGATATCTCTGCGAGGTCTGTTCTTTTCTGAAGGGAAATGGAGGAGCTGTGAATCTGGAGTTGAGAAGGGGAGGGGAGAAACTAGGAGACATAGAGGGAGGGGAAACTGTAATCTGGATGTATCATATAAGAGAAGAATAAATAAATAGAAGAAAAAGAGGTTAACCACATGCAAGAAAACACAGAATCTTAATAATATCTGATCAGCAAATTAAAAGAGGGGAAATACATACTACCACCACCACCACCACCACCACCAACACCACCATCACCATCAGCACCACCACTACAACAAAGTAACATGAATCTGCAAGCATTGTTAATTGATATCTGTCAATATCAGTGGTTTAAATTTCCCAGTTATAAATACAAATCAAAACAAAAAGCAGAGTAAAGAATAGACACACAAAAAAAGGATCAAACCTTGTGCTGCATTCAAGAAAAATATTTTAACATCAAGGATAGAAGTCACCTTAGGTTAAAGGATGGAAGAATATATTCCCAGAAGATGGACCTATGAATCAAGTGGGCATAGTCGTTTTAATATCTAACTATATAGATTTCCAATCAAAATTTATCCTAAGAGATGAGAAAGTATATTATGTACTCATCCAAAAAATTCTCCGAGAGAACATTGAAAACTTCTACACATCAAACACAAGGACATTCAAAATTCATAAAAGAAATACGACTACAGCTTAAATCACATATTGGCAATCACACAGATGGGGAGAGGATTTAGTGCCCCACCTTCACCAATAGGCAAGTCATGGAGGCAAATAAACTAATTGACATTATAAATCAAATGGACCTGGCAGATATTTACAAAATATTTCAACAAAACACAAAAGAATATGCTTTCTTCTCAGTCCTCATGGAGCTTTCTCCAAATCCGATCAGATTCACACTGATCACACAAAGCAAGTCGCAATGAGATACAAGAAAATCAAAATAACACCCTGCAACCTATCTGACTACCATGTATTAAAACTGAATATCAACAAAAGAAGTGCAAGAAAGTTTACAAACTTATGGAAACTGAAGAGGTTACTACTGAATGAAAAATGGATAAAGACAAAAATTAAGAACAAAGTTAAAAACATTTTAGAATTGAATAAAAATGAAAACACAACACACATGTAAACCTATGGGGTAACATTAAGTGCCTACATAAAAAAATGTTTAGAAAAATCATATACTAGTAACTTAAGAGCACATCTGAAAGTTTTAGAAGGAAAAGAAGAAATAAAATCCAAAAGCAACTGTCAGTAAGAAATAATCAAACTCAGGATAGAAATCAATAAGTATGAACAAATAACAACGACAAAAATAACAATGCAAAAAGTTCATGAGATGAATTGTGAGTTCTTTGTGAAAATCAATAAGATTTACAAAACTTTACCCAAATTAATTAAAAGGTAGAGAGAGACTATGCAAATTTAGACAAAAGAAATGAAAAGAGGAACATAACAGACACTGTGAAGTTCAGAGATGCCTAAGGACATACTGCAAAAACCTGTACTTCACCAGATTGCAAAATCTAAAGGAAATGCATAAATTTTCAACAGGTATTACCTACCAAAGTTAAATCAAGATCAGATAATCAATTTCCTTTTTTTTTTAATTCATTGTTTTTAATTGCTGAGTAGTATTTCATTGTGTAAATATACATGGAAAATATCTCTGATAAAATTGAAGAAATATATAGAAAAACATGTTAAGACTGACTATTTCATGGAAAAATTATACAGATAAAATGGTAGGCATAAAAATATTCCTAAGTTGATTGAAAGTGGAATTATAAACATTTTCTGATAAAATTGAAGATCCACGTGAAAAACATCTCTATTAGACTATGTTTTTTGTTGGGGAATTGAGTCTATTGACATTATAAGATATTAAGCAATAGTGATTGTTGCTTGCTGTTATTTTAGATGTTCTTTTTATGTTTGTGTGGTTACTTTCTTTTGGGTTTGTTGGAAAAAGATTACTTTCTTGCTTTTTCTAGGGTGTAGTTTCCCTCCTCATGTAGGCATTTTCCATCTATTATCCTTTGTAGGGCTGGATTTGTGGAAAGATATTATGTAAATTTGGTTTTATCATGGAATATCTTGGTTTATCCATCTATGGTAATTGAGAGTTTTGCTGGGTATAGTAGTTTGGGCTGGTATTTGTGTTCTCTTAAGGTCTGTATGAGATCTGCCCAGGATCTTCTGGCTTTCATCATCTCAGGTGAGAAGTCTGGTGTAATTCTGATAGGCCTGCCTTTATAGGTTACTTGACCTTTTTCTCTTACTGCTTTTAATATTCTTTCTTTGTTTAGTGCATTTGGTGTTTTGATTATTATGTGCCGGGAGGACTTTCTGGTCTGGTCCAGTCTGTTTGGAGTTCTGTAGGCTTCTTGTATGTTCATGGACATCTCTTTCTTTAGGTTAGGGAAGTTTTCTTCTATAACTTTGTTGAAGATATTTACTGACCCTTTAAGTTGTAAATCTTCGCTCTCTTCTATACCTATAATCCTTAGGTTTGGTCTTCTCATTGTGTCCTGGATTTCCTGGATGTTTTGGCTCAGGAGCTTTTTGCATTTTGCATTTTATTTAACTGTTGAGTCAATGTTTTCTATGGTATCTTCAGCCCCTGAGATTCTTTCTTCTATCCCTTGTATTCTGTTGTTGATGCTTCTCTCTATGACTCCTGAATTCTTTCCAAGATTTTCTATCTCCAGAGATGTCTCACTTTGTGATTTCTTTATTGTTTCTACTTCCATTTTTAGATCCTGGATGGTTTTGTTCAGTTCCTTCACTTGTTTGTTTGTGTTGTCCTGTAATACTTTCTGGGATTTTTGTGCTTCCTCTTTAAGGGTCTTTACCATTTGACCCATGTTCTCCTGTATTTCTTTAAGGGAGTTATCTATGTCCTTCTTGATGTCCTCTAACAGCATCTTGAGAAGAGACTTTAAATCCAACTCTTGCTTTTCCGGTGTGCTGGGGCATCCGGGACTTCCTGTGGTGGGAGAACTGGGCTCTGATGTTGCCAAGTAGCTTTGGTTTCTGTTGGTAGGGTTCTTGTGCTTGCCTTTCGCCATCTGGCTATCTCTGGTGTTAGTTGTTCTTGTTGTCTCTGGCTGGAGCTTGCCCCTCCTATGGGCCTGTAAACCTGTGTCTGTACTCCTGGGAGATCAACTCTCTTCTGGCAGGGTCTGTGCACAGAGGGCTGTGGAGCTGTCTGGTTCCCTGCTGTAAATGGCGGCTAGAAGGGAAGACTCCTGTCCCAGCTACTCCAATGAGCACCTTGTGCGCTCCTAGCTGTACCCCTTCAGAGAGAAGGTGGAGATCTCACCTCTGAGCTCAAAAGTGAAATCGCTGCTGGGAGATCACTATCTCCTGGTGGACTAAGCACAGAAAGCTATGGAGCTGCCTGGTTCCCTGCTGCAAATGGGGCCCAGAAGGGAAGACTCCTGTCCCAGCTGCTTCACTGATCCTATGCCCCATGTGCTCCTAGCTGTACCCCTCCAGAGAGAAGGTGGAGATCTCACCTCTGCACTCAGAAGTGAAATCGCTGTTGGGAGATCATTCTCTTCTGGTGGTCTAAGCACAGAAGGCTATGGAGCTGCATGGTTCCCCGCTGCAAATGGCGGCTAAAAGGCTCTTTTTTTTTATTACTTTACTTTTTTTTTTTTTATTTATTCACTTCACATCCCAATCATAGCCTGATTCTTTCTTTTCCTCCCGGTCCTACCCTACCACCCATTTCCCCTCCCGGAGCCTGCCTCCCCACAATACCAACAGCTCTGGCACTTCAAGTCACACCATGGCCAAGGTCATTCCCTCCCACTGAGGCCAGACAAGGCAGCCCAGATAGTGGACAGGGATTCAAAAGCAGTCAACAGAGTCCAAGTTAGAGATGCCCACCTCTGCTCCAGTTGTTAGGATGCCCAAGTGAAGACCAAGCTACACATTTGCTACATGTATGTGGGGGCCCCAGGTCCAAACCATGCATGTTCTTTGGTTGGTGGTTCAGATTCTGAGAGTCATGGACCCTGTAGCTCTTCTTGTGGTCTCCTTGACCCCTGCAATTCCCTCAATCCCCCTCGACTCTTCCATAAGACCCCCTGAACTTCGCCTCATGTTTAGCTGTGAGTCTCTGCATCTGTTTCCATCAGCTACTATATGAAGTCTCTCAGATGATAGTTACACTAGACTCATGTCTGCAACCATAACAGAGTATCATTAATAGTGTCAGGGGTTGGCTGTCTCGGATGGGACGAGTCTAAGCCTGGGCCAGTCATTGATTGTCCCTTCTCTCTATCTCTGCTCCATCTTTATCCCTGAATATTTTGTAGGCAGGGCAAATTTTGGGTCAAAAGTTTTGTGGGTAGGACGGTGTACCTCTTCCTCCACTGGAAGTCCTGCCTGGCTACAGGAGGTGGCAACTTCAAGTTCCATATTCCCTGCTGCTAAGAGTCTCAGTTAGGGTCACTCCCCTTTCCTCCAATGAGTTTCCCCCATCCCAGGACTCCTGCTTGTCCCAGAGATGCTGTCGCACTGATTTCCTTCTCTCTCTCTCTCTCTCTCTCTCTCTCTCTCTCTCTCTCTCTCTCTCTCTCTCTGGCCTCTCCCCATTCATTCATTCCCTACCCCATTCTTCCCATACCTGATCCATACCCCAGTTCCCCTCCCCATCCCCTCTTTCAACCTTTTTTCCCTTTCCTCTTCTCAACCCTTTTTCCATCCTCATCCAATATCCACTTGATTTCCCCTTCTGTGTGAGATTCAAATATACTTTCTTGAGCCTTTCTGATTACTTAGTTTCTTTGAGTCTATGTGTTGTAGCATGATTATCCTGTACTGTATGGTTAATATCCACTTATAAGTGAGTATATACCATGTTTGTCTGTCTGTGTCTGATTTACCTCACTCAGTATAAAGTTTTCTAGTTCCATAAATTTGCTTGAAAATTTTATGATGTGATTGTTTTTAGTGGTTGATTAATATTCCATTGTGTAAATCAACCACATATTCTTTACTCATTCTTCGGTTAAGGTACATCTGGGCTATTTCCATTTCTTGGCTATTAAGAATAAATCTGCTATGAACATAGTTGAGCAAGTGTCCTTGTGGTGTGGTGGAGCATCTTTTGGGTATATGCCCAGGAGTAGAATATCTGGGCTTTTAAGTGAAACTATTCCCAATTTTCTGAATAGCTAGATTGATTTTCAAAGTGATTATACAAATTTACACACACATCAGCAGTGGAGGAGTGCTCCCCTTCTTTGGTCCACAGCCTCACCAGCCTGTGCTGTCACTTGAGGTTATGATCTTAGCCATTCTTATTTGTGTAGGTAGGATGGAATCTCGAGTGCTTTTGATTTTAACTTCCCTGATGACTATAGATATTGAACGTTTTTTAGTCTTCTCAACATTTAGAGATTTTTCTGTTGAGAATTCTCTTTTTAGTTCTGTACCACATTTTTAATTGGGTTACTTGGTTTGTTGATGTCTCATTTATTTATTTCTTTATATATTGGAATATTTGCCCTCTGTTGGATGTAGGGTTGATGAAGATCATTCATTCAACTTCCCACTCAGTAGGCTGCCATTGTGTCCTATTGACAGTGTCCTTTGCTTAGAGAAGCTTTTAGTTTCCTCAGGTGCCATTTATTAATTGTTGATCTTAGTGCCTGAACTATTGGTGTTCTGTTCAGGACGTTGTCTCCTGTACCAAAGCATTCAAGGCTAGTCCCTACTTTCTTTTAAATTATATTTCATATATCTAGTTTTATGTTGAGTTGTTTGATCCACTTGAACTTGAATTTGAGACAGGGTGATACATATGGATTTATTTGCATTCATCCAAATAAACATGAAGACATTCAATTAGACCAGCACCATTTGTTGTAGATGATTTCTTTATCTATTGTATGGTTCTGACTTCTGTGTCAAAAATCAAGTGTCCATAGTTGTGAGTGTTTATTCCTGGGTTTTTGATTCTATTCCTTTGATCAACTTGTCTGTTTTTTTGACACTACTATACAGTTTTTACTATTACTATTGCTCTGTTGTATAGCTTGAGATCAAGGGTGTTGATGCCTGAAGAAGTTTTTTTATTATTCAGGATTGTTTTCATGAAACTAGGTTTTTGCCCCTCAATATGATGTTTGTAATTGTTCTTTTAAGATCTGTAAAGAATTATGCTGGGATTTTAATGGGGAATGTATTGGATCTGCAGACTGCTTTTGGTAAGATGCCCAGTTTTACTGTGTTAATCCTACTGCTCCATGAATATCAAAGATGTTTCCATCTTCTGAGATCTTTAGTTTCCTTCTTCTGAAACTCAAGGTTATTTGTCCTACATGTCTTTCACTTGCTTAGTTAGAGTTACACCAATATATTTTATATAACTTGTGAATATTGTGAAGGGTATTCTTTCCCTGCTTTCATTCTCAGTCTGTTTATCCTTTGTATAAAGAAGGGCTACTGATTTTTTTTAGTTAGTTTCATATCCAGCCACTTTGCTGAAGCTGTTTGTCAGCTGATGGAGCTTTCTGGTAGACTTTTTGGAGTTGCTAATGTATTCTATTATATCATCTAAGAATAGTGATAATTTGAATTCTTCCTTTCCTATCCACTTGATCTGGTTTTTCTTATTGATCTAGGTAGAACTTCAACTACTGGAATGAGTAGATATGGTGAGTAGACAGTCTTGCCTCATTCCCGATTTTAGTGGAATTGCTTTAAGTTTCTATCCATTTAATTTGATGTTGGCTATCAGTTTGTTGTATATTACCTTCATTGTGCTTAGTTACAGGCCTTGTATCCATGATCTCTCCAAGACTTTTATCATGAAGGGGTATTGGATTTTGTCAATGGGTCGTTTTGTTTTGTTTTGTTTTGTATCTAATGAGATGATCATGTGGGTTTTTTGTTTCAATTTGTTTACATGGTGGGTGACATTAATAGATTTTGATATATTGACCTATCCCTGCATCCCTTGGCTGAAGCCTACTTGATCATGGTGGACAATATTTTTTGATATGTTCTTGGATTCAGTTTCCAATTATTTTATTGAGTATTTTTGCATTGATATCTATAAGTGAAATTGGTCTGAAATCCTTTTTCTTTGTTGAGACTTTGTGTGGTGTAGGTATTAAAGTGACTATGACCTCATAAAATGAGTTTGGCAAAGTTCCTTCTGTTTTTATTTTGTGGAAGAATTTGAGGGGAATTGATATTAGCTCTTCTTTGAATGTTGGGTAGAATTCTGTGCTAAAAGCATCTGGCCATTGTGGTTTTTTTTTTTTTTGATTGGGAAAATTTTAATGTTTGCCTCTATTACCTTAGGGGTTATAGGACTATTTAAATTTTTTACCTGATGTTATTTAATTTTGGTATACATATATATACATATATGTATATATACATATATATATGTATATATATATATATATATATATCAAGAAAATCATACATTTCATTTAGATTTTCCAATTTTGTTGAGTACAGTTTTTGAAGTAAGACCTAATGACTCCTTGGATTTCCTCAATGTCTGTTGTTATTCCCCATCCCCTTTTTATTTCTGATTTTGTTAATTTGGATACTGTCTCTGTGACTTTTCATTAATTTGACTAAGAGTTTGTCTTTGTTATTGTTTGTTTGTTTGTTTGTTTTTGTTTTGTTTTGAAGAACCAGCTCTTGGTTTCATTGATCTTTTTTGCATTTTTCTCTTATTTTCTTCTGTCTAATCCTCTTGGGTATGATTGCTTTGTTTTGTTGTTGTTCTAAAGCTCTTAGGTGTGTTTTTAAATTGTTAGTATAAGAGCTCTCCAATTTCTTTATGAAGGCACTTAGTGCTAAGAACCTTGCCCTTAACACTGCTTTTACTGTATTCCATAAGTTTGGGTGTGTTGTGCCTTCATTTTCATTGATTTGTAAGAAATCTTTAATTTTTTTTCTTAGTTTTATACGTGACCTAGAGATCATTGAGTATAGAGTTATTCAGTTCCCATGAGTTTGTTCTCATTGGGATCCAGCTTTTAGTCTATTTTGGTCTAATGAGATGCAAGGGGTTATTTCAATCTTCATAGATCTCTTGAGTCTTGCTTAGTCAATTTTGGAGAAGATTCTGTGAGGTGCTGAGGAAAATATATACTCTTTTGTGGGTGGGTTAACTATTCTTTTAGGTTCTTTTGATTCATAACACCTGTTAGTTTCGTTATTTCTCTGTTTAGTTTCTGTTTCAATGTCCTGTCCGTTGGTGAGAGTGAGGTGCTGAAGTCTATTAATGTGTGGGGTTTGATGTGTGACTTAAGCTTTAGTAATGTTTCTTTTACAAATTTGGGTGCCCTTGCATTTGGGACATAGATGATTACACTTGAGACCTCATCTTGGTGGATTTTTCCTTTGATGAGTATGAACTATCCTTCTTAATTTCTTTTGATTAATTTTGGTTGAAAATCTATTTTATTAGAAAATAGAATAGCTTCACCAACTTGTTTCTTGGGTCCATTTGCTTGGATAACTTTTTCGCATCCTTTAACTCTGAAGTAGGGTCTGTTTTTGTTTATGATGTGTCTTCTTAAGCAGGAGAATGATGTATCATGTTTTCATGTCCATTCTGTGTCTTTTTATTGGGAATTTAGTCATTGATGTTGAGAGATATTAATGATCAGTGATTGTTAGTTATAGTTATTTCAATGTTGATGGTAGTGGCAATATTAGTAGTGTGGTAGTAGTAGTAGTAGTAGCAGTAGTAGCAGTAGTAGTAGTAGTAGTAGTAGTAGTAGTAGTGTGTGTGTGTGTGTGTGTGTGTGTTTGTGTGTGTGTGTTTCCCTTTCTGAGGTTTTGCTGGTGTGGGTGCAGGGTTCTTTAATTCCTGTGTTTTAGAGGTGTCATTAGCCTCCTTGTTTTGGAGTTTTCCTTCCAGTGTCTTCTGTGGGGCTCAATTTATAGAAAGATATTTTTTAAATTTAGTTTTGTTATTGAATATCTTGTTTTCTCCAACTATGGTGCTTAAAAGTTTTGCTGGGTATAGTAGTCTGGGTTGACAGCTGTGTTCTCTTAGGGTCTACAAGATACTGTCCAGGTCCTTCAGGCTTTTAGAGTCTCTGTTGATAAGCTGGATGTTATTCTGATAGGTCTGCCATTATATGTTACTTGGCTGTTTTCTCTTGAGGCATTTCCCTTTGAAGAACAAAGAAGTAGTCTTTCTTTGTTCTATACATTCAGTATTTTCATTATTATGTGTTGGGAGGATTTTCTTTTCTGGCCCAATTTGTTTGATGTTCTCTAAGATTCTTGTATGTTTATAGGCATCTTTTTCTTTAGGTTGGGGAAGTTTTCTTCTATGACTTTATTGAAAACATTTTCTGAGCCTTGGAGCTGAGATTTGATGTGGATGACCCGTGGTGCTGCCTATATTTTGATATTAATTCTACTTTCCCAGGAGGGATTGTCTGGAAAGAGGAATGAGACATATACTCAGGTGACTTCTTGTGAACCTTCCCCCAATGAATAAGGGGAGCAATCACTGGGTGAGTAGGGAGGACTTCCTGATCGGATCAAGGAAGAGAAGAAGCAGGGGAGAGATAGGGGCGTTTTGGATGGGAATAGCAAGGGCAAGATGTAGAACTAGTGTCTCCTGACTTATATGGCAAATCCTGGCTTCATGTCTGGATTGTTCAGCCATAAGTGGGACATCTATATCTTACTTACTACCTAGAACAGTCAGAAGGGATAGAAAAACTATATAACAGCCAGAATTCTGGAGAACAGTAGAAGGAAACAGTATCTCCTGGACATGATGGGCCACTGAACACAGGATATCACAGAAGCTTTACCTGCCTGCACAAGCCTTGAAAAAGATCAAGCCATCAACATGATAGCATGCAGTGTCAATAGTTGAGGAGCAATAGACAGTTGAAAACTACTGAGGAGGAAAGAGCTATTTTGTTTAGGGATGTAATCCCTAATAAGTCAGCCACAGTACAGTGAATGGCCTCACTCCATGCATATATGAACAACACAAATTGGACTCAATGAATTATTAACAAGAAAAAGGAAAACATAAAGTTAGGATGTAGGTAGAAGGTGGGAATGCATCTAGAAGTTGGGGGAGGAATGTGTTGAGAATATGATGAAAATACACTGTAAGTATGCATGAAATTCTCCAAAAATTAATAGTGATATTATATTGAAAGAGTATATGATAATAATACCCAATAATTACATTAAATAAATAATCACATTTAAGTGATTTTAGTAAGACAATTTATTATTACCAGAATAGCATGGAAAATTATAGGGACAAGGGAAGTCTGGGGGAATGTTTTTGTGCCCTGTGTATTCAGATGGTGATTGATGTGCTTAGAGATTTGGTTGCAGTCCTCATGTTGGCATTGCCAGATACTTGTCTCAATGATGCATAAAAATTATTTTCTATCACCTCTGATTGGTTAGTAAAGAGCTGAATCAGCATATGGCTGGACAGAAGAGAATAGGGTAGGACTTCCCATCCCAGTGATGGGATCCCAGATGTAGAGAAAATAAGAAGAGACAGAAGAAGAGAGATGGACCAGGAAGAGATGGAGCAGGAGGATTTGACATGAAATTCTGAGAGCAGCCATAAGGACATACATGGAACACAGTGAACTGGGGTGAGATTCAGATGCAGATAAATGACCATGTAGCTGGGAAATAGACAGACATAGAGGGTTAGAATATGAGTATAGCATAGTGCCTGTAGCACACACAGATATATGTGTGTGTCTGTATGTGTGTATACATATAAACATATATACTTATACACATATACATATATACACATAGACACAGACACACCTACACATATACAAATATATACATATGTATACACACACATTATGTCTCTATGTTATTTTTTTCTGGAGCTAAAGTGGTTTAGAGCACATAGAAATGACTGTCATTATTTCAGAACTGGAGGGGAGTTGGATAAGATAGCCCCAAGAATTGTATCTATATGGAAGGGAGAGGAGCCCCTTACCACACGATTCTAGTTGAACCCTCTCACTAGCCAGAAAAGAATCAGATTCCACCAGTTAACATTCACTTATGACTTTTCTTTCTTTCTAGTTATAAAACTGTTTTTTGTAGGCATCTCTGTAAGTATAATTTTTCAGAACATACTCTAACAAGGCTTCAACTTCTCCTCTAGCCCACCACCTCCCAAAGGTAGTAGAAAAGAAAGATTATTAAGATATGTGGAAAATCGCCGGGCAGTGGTGGTGCACACCTTTAATCCCAGCACTTGGGAGGCAGAGGCAGGCCGATTTCTGAGTTTGAGGCTAACCTGGTCTACAGAGTGAGTTCCAGGATAGCCAGGGCTACACAGAGAAACCCTGTCTCGAAAAACAAAAAAAAAACCAAAAAAAAAAAAAAAAGATATGTGGAAAATGGACCTGTTTCGAGATAGTTCTTTGGGGCAATTCAATCTTTGTTGTTCTCAGTTCAATCCACTAGCAAACACCAAACGTGAATCAACAGCTGCAGTCCATTCCACTCGGCACATATCACACATAAATCAGAAAGGATAGTTGAATCCAGAAGAAACCTTGGCCTAAGTCCACTAAGAAGCTGTGGCAGCAATAAGTCATAGGAATCTCACAAGAAGATTTTTGGTGAGTTTCTCTCAATGAAGTCACCACAAGCAAAGTTCAGCAATGCAATGTAAGGTGAACCAATGCGTGAATGTTGTCAGCAAAGACTAGTGAGGCAGAGCAAAGTGAACCAGTGCTCCAGTGCCCACAGTCTGTGGAGTCGTATTTATATTCTTTCTAAACATCGTGCATCTTTTCACATGCTTGCTATATAGCAAAACATCCTTTCACCTGTGTCTGCTTCAGCCAAACATTCTTTTACCTGTCTGCCCCAGCAAAACATCATTATAACCCAATTGAATCTCCAAAGAAACCAGAGAATTCCACTTTACATCTCAACAGAAATTTCACTTACAAAAAGAAATGCCCTAATGCCCTTATACAATTCTTGTGGTGCCCAGTTTCATTTTAACAGATTATCATCCCACCCAAGGCACCAATGAAGCCACTCTAAAGAGAATGTTAAGGTGTATGTATACCTATCTCTAAGATACCTAAGAGTGTATCTTGAGAAGCCCATGTGCTCTTGGTTGAGCTATATTCTTCCCCTAAGCAACTTCCTATTTTGAACTAATTGAGCTCTGTTTTATACAGGAACATTCTTTTTACACAGCATGTTCAAGTCACTGGTTTCAGCTGAGTAGAGGCCCTTGTAAGAGAACTCCTCAGGTTATTATGAATGTTGTGGCCTTGTCTCTCCCACTGTTAACATTCTTTTTAGAGACCCCTCTGGGTTCCAGCAGAAGCACTATTGATGACTATTCCTGACTTAGCACTTAGCTATTCTCTCCTACATTTGGCTTAATGAAGAATAATTTTAATACAGCAACATGGCTGCCCTAGCAAGGGATCACATCCAAAAATCTTCTAGGTCTATATGATCCAGTGGAATGCAGACATGCCCTGGATTACAGTATGATCTGACTGGAATACAGATAGACCTTTAGTATACATATACCTTTCATCCCTAACAATGAAGGTAAGGTTATTTTATAGAAGGAAGGAGACCTGTTTGAAAAATGACATCTAATTCAGGGGACGAAAAAGTGATGAATCAGAAAAAGATTTGACAGAATGAGTCAGAGATAGGATATTACCAACTCTCTCATGAGAACAGCACTGGAAAGAGAGGCTACTTAAAGAGCAGAGCAGAGCAGAGAGAGAGAGAGAGAGAGAGAGAGAGAGAGAGACAGAGAGAGAGAGACAGAGAGAGAGAGACAGAGAGAGAGACAGAGACAGAGACAGATAGACAGAGACAGATAGAGACAGAGAAACAGAGAGAGAAACAGAGAGACAGAGAGAGACAGAGAGAGGTGTCAAATGTGTGTGTGTGTGTGTATGTGTGTGTCAGTTTTAACAGAACAATTTTACAGAGACATGTTACAGAGAAATCAAGCTAGATACAGATGAAGACAGAATGAACCAAAGAATGAGAAGAAGCCAGAAGATTAGAACATATTGTCAAAGTTACTATAGGCCATGCAGAGCAATTTAGTCAGAAGCTAAGAGAAGCTGGATTGAATCATTGAATCAGCCAGCTTGGAAGATTAGATTGTGCAGAGGCTAGAAGCTGCCTGGCCTAGGCCTAGGGATATTAGAACAGAAAAATAAACACTCTGGGCTCAGCTCAAGAAAAATTTGGACTTAACATGCTACAGTGTTAATGAGTGCTTCAAGCACCAAACTTGAAAACCCCTTAAATATATTCAATAATCGAGGGAGGACTTCACTAGAAAGACTGATGTACTAAGATCTTTAGGTACTCCTATAGCCCCAAGCAATGGCACTCTTGCCAGGGATGAGAACACAAGCATTTGCTCCCAAAGTTTAAATCCCTCTGGATTTAAAAGTACATCAGGACTGCCTTTTTCTGTGATTTCTCAATATCCTGAAATCTTAAAGGCATTCTAATTTGTTCCAACATGCCCTAGAGATGTGTGCTGCTGCTTCTACCACACCTGCTTTCTGTGAAGCTATAGCCTTAGACAACTGGAAACCCTACTGGCCTTTCCTTCCAAGGGTTCCTTTACAGACCAGCTTTTGCAGGATCAAGCTTTTCTTTTCTTTTCTAATTTTTTTATTTACATTCCAAATCATTTCCCCTTTCCTGTTTTCTCCCTCACCGAAAGTCCCATAAGCCCCCTTCCCTCCCTCTTTTCCCCATTCAATCCCCTCTCACTTCTCTGTCCTGGCATTCCCCTACATCCAGTCTTTCCAGGACCAGGGGTCTCTCCTTCCATCTTCTTGGAAATCTATTGATATGCGAGTTGTGTCTAGGGTATTCCGAGATTCTGGGTTAATATTCCCTTATTGGTGACTGCATACCATGTGTGTTCTTTTATGATTGGGTTACCTCACTAAGGATGATATTTTCAAGTTCTGACCATTTGCCTAGGAATTTCGTGAATTCATTGGTTTTAATTGCAGAGTAGTATTCCATTGTGTAAATATACCACATCTTCTGAATCCATTCCTCCGTTGAGGGACATCTGGGTTCTTTCCAGCTTCTGGCTATTATAAATAAGGCTGCTACGAACATAGTGGAGCATGTATCCTTATTGCATGCAGGTAAAGCCTCTGGGTATATGCCCAGGAGTGGTGTAGCCGGATCCTCCGGGAGTGTCATGCCCAGTTTTCTGAGGAACTGCCAGACTGCTTTCCAGAGTGGTTGTATCAGCTTGCAATCCCACCAGCAGTGGAGGAGTGTTCCTCTTTCTCCACATCCTCGCCAACAACTGCTATCTCCTGTGTTTTTGATCTTAGCCATTCTGACTGGTGTGAGATGGAATCTCAGGGTTGTTTTGATTTGCATTTCCCTAATGACTAAGTATGATGAACATCTCTTTAGGTGCTTCTCAGCCATTAGATATTCTTCAGGTGAGAACTCTTTGTTTAGCTTTGTACCCCATTTTTAATAGAGTTACTTGGCTCTCTGGAGTCTAACTTCTTGAGTTCTTTGTATATATTGGATATTAGCCCTCTGTCGGATGTAGGGTTGGTAAAGATCATTTCCCAGTTAGTTGGTTGCTATTTTGTCCTTTTCACAAGCTTTTCTACACAAAAGACAGCTTTCCTACTTTAAAAATGTTTTAGTTATATTTCTTTTGATTTTATGTATATGTGTGCTTTCTCTGTTTGTAAGACTATGCACTCCATCTGTGCCCCATGTCCTCAAGGCCAGAAGGGAATACTGCATTCACCTGGGACTGGAGTTATATATGGTCATGAACCACCACGTGGGTCCTAAGAATTAAACCCAGGTCCTCTGAACAAACAGTAAATGCTCCCAACTACTGAGTCATCTCTAGCTTAATTTCCCACTTTTAGTTCTGATTATTTAATGGTTTGAGGACAGGGCATCCACAACTTTCCAAGTCCCAACATCCTGAATTTAGACTACATGTGTATTGACTTCATAAGAGCTAACCCCCCGTTGTTCTTTGTGAGGCTTTTTATTTGCTTGTTTTGCTTTGCTTTGATTTTTGTTTGTTTGTTTGTTTTGTTTTGTTTTGTTGCTGTTGTTTCTGTATTTGCTAGAGTCAAATGATACAAGGGGGCATACTCAGATCTCTAAGACTGTCTCAGGATGAAAAACAGCCTCCAGGACTGTGGGGATGCCCAATGTCTAATTAATGGGGCAGACTGTTGTTGTCTGATCCTAGTGGGGAACTCAGCATCAGTCACCCAGTTATACTGGTTGTACTTATAGTGTCCCTAACAGAAGTAGAAAAGCCAGCAGTGTAGTGAATATCAGAGGGCCTATTCTATGATTCTTGATTTAAAATAAGAAATTATCTGTTGGTGAATAAATATCTATCCTTTCCTTCTTATTTTAATTACAAAAGCAAGCACATAAAATACAGCTGAGCCTCACCATAAATTATAAAGTAAAAATTCTTTGGCCTAAAATGATATCGAGAAGAATATTTTCATCTATAATCACACCTCTTTCTCTGCTATGTATCTCCTAAAAGAAGAAAGTTTTACCCTTGTCTTCATAACTAGCTCCACATTTGGACCTTTTTAAATTTTACCTGGTGTGTATAGGTTCCTCATTAATGATTAGGTTAGGTTCAATGTCTTTGAGATGTTAGACTAATTGTCTTGTTTCTAAGAAAAATAAAGTTTATTTTTAGAAGAACAAATTTAGAATCAATGATCTTTTTAGTGTTTTTGAAAATAACCGGATTGACAATCTAGATTAAATTTAAAACTAAAATCTGTGTGTATGCATGTATGTAAATGTATGCATTACGTACATGTTTCTTTTTTAATTGCTTGCAATAAATACTAATTTGGCTTATAAGTGGTTTTCATACAGAGTAAATCTGTTAAATTTTCACAGATTTCTTTTAGTTTATAGGATAATTAGAGTTTTAAGGAAAGCCTCAACTTCAGACACTCCATCAGTTTAGCTCTGTCACCTGTTGTCAAAAGCAGTGAAATGGACACAGTGATGACAAGGGTCAAAGAGAGGGATTTAATCACTCTAGTCATTTTGGAGGAACAAATAAAAGGGTATAGATGCATCTTCAGTAGTAATGACATGACCTTATATATAAATAGAGAAACATTAAAATAGAGGACAAGAAGCATACATAATTGGACAGTATTATCACATGTAATTGATTAAATCATTGCCTCAACTCCTGTTTTACAAAGGAGGCCCTTTTACCTGGTGAGATGAACTGGTTCTATGAAGAAGGGTCATACTCATGCTATACAGTGAAATGATGATAATTGCCTTCTTCTTGGTATGGTCCTACTCAGCTCTGCTGGTTCATAAATCCAAGGACTGGGAGGAACACTTATCTCTGTGCTTTCAACTTTCCTTGAGTAGTTAAATGTGCTTATCTTAAAAGGTTTTCAGGAAACTTGAAAGGAAGGAAACAACCACAAAATAAAGATAGAGATGCCAGCCTTTCATCTTGCCATTTGGTGAGCTTGAATGAGAAATATATTTATTTAAAAAAATAATAGTTTTGGAGTGCTTGTTATATTAGAACTTAAATCTCTAACAAATTAGTTAATTGGGACTTGTCAGTAAGGAAAGAAAATGTGTCAAAAACTGGTAACATGTTTGGACCATATTTCAAATTCACCTTCTTGCATTTCACTGAATTATTAAGTGGATATATGCTTTAGAAACACATTTTTAGGACAGAAAAATAAGACATAAAATAATCAATTTAAAAATGCATAGAAATGTATAGATAAGGGATAGATTTTTGGTAAAGGATATGAAACAAGAGAACGAATTTTTAGATGCTGAATGATGGTAATATTGTTTAAATTTATTTTTCCAAGACAGCGTTGAAAGGTTGAAAATAGAAGCAAGGATAGAATTCAAAGACCTTAAGTAAGTCTCAGGACATACAAGTCAACACACATTCTGAAAATGGTTATAACCAGTAATAACCTAAGAAAGATGTTACACATAATCTGAAGCTTACTATAATGAGTATTAAAAATATACTCAAGTCAACCACTGCTAAGTTCTTATCATCTCAAGACCGTAAGAGACAGCTGCAAAAAGAGACATTAGGACACTACTCATTACCTTCAATTTGCTTTGTCGGGGTCTCAACAAGAGACCCAAGTGAAGCAGTAAAAGCCATTGTTGACACAAGAACAAACCAAACTGATAACTTCAGCCTTCCAAAGACAAGTAATTACCTACTACCCCAGAGACCATCCAAATGGGTGAAAATACGATTCTGAGAGGCAAGTTTGCCACAGCTGTGTGACCTGGACAGTAAAAATAACTGCATGCAACAGGATTCTAGGAAACGGAAACAGGGCTTCACATCTTCCACAAAGAAAGACACTTTCATAAGAGATGATGCCTTGCCCTTGGAAGGAAGAATGAACATGTGGCTACCAATAAAGATCTTGCTAGTGTCCCTGGTAGAAGCCCCACTTGAATGGCTTCAAAAAACTACAAGACGTATTGGTTGACTCCTGATGCAGCAGATAAAAATAGCAATTTTCTTTTTTCTATTTTTTTATTGAATATTTTCTTTATTTACATTTTAAATGTTACCCTCTTTCCAGATTTTCCCCCCAGAAACTCTCTATCCCATCCCCCTCCCCGTGCTTCTATAAGAGTGTCCCACACCCACCTATTCTCCACTCTATATTCCCCTACACTGGGGCATCGAGCCTTCACAGAACCAAGGGCCTCTCCTCCCATTGATGCCTGACAAGGCCATCCTCTGCTATATATGCGGCTAGAGCCATGGGTCCCTTCATGGGTCCCTCTTTCTTTGGTGGTTTAGTCTCTGGGAGCTCTGGGGAATCTGGTTGGTTGATAATGTTGTTCTTCCTATGGGGTTGCAAACCTCTTCAGTTCCTTCAGTCCTTTCTCTAACTCCTCCATTGGGGACCCTGTGTTCAGTCCAATGGTTGGCTATGAGCATCTGCCTCTGTACTCGTCAGGCTCTGGCAGTATTTGTTCCAAAGCAGGTTTGGAATAAATTTATGATTTGGGAAAACACCCTGTTTAGGAAAGCTGTGAGACCACTCTCTGGTAACTAATGATCATAAACTGGGCATGGAAAATTTATTGTAGCTGCAAGGAGAAAAAATAGAATATTAACTGGTTTATCTATATAGAACTTCAAAACTAATGAGATAAAAGAGAGATGATTTGTTTCTTGCTAAAGCCATGTTAACGTATGACATAATTATTGTTTTAAACTTTTAATGAACTTATGAAGCTAGTAACAGATAGTCAGGTACTAGCCTTAATGGAAACACATGTAAATATTTCTGCTGTAACTCCTTATTAAATTATGACTGTAATTAGCATCTTAAACTTGCTATAATCTTATAGAATGCAAAGATGCTTGGAAGACCATGTGATTGCTTCTCCTGAGAAAGTATAGGAACTAAGAATGGCAACAAGGGAGGGGCCTTTTCTTACTTTCAGTAATAAACATTTAGAAGCTTTTTCCCCCTCTGAGCAATAAAGGTTGGAACTTCTTTTTTCATCCAGAATGAGTGAGGGTTTTGTTGTTGTTGTTGTTGTTTTGTTTGTTTGTTCTTTTTGTCTGCCTTGGTGCTTGCTCTTACTGGTTGGAACTTGGAACTTGCTCATGGGAGCTGTTGCTCCATCCTCAAAATGTACATACCCATATGTAAGTATAGGCGTGTGTATGTAACTATGCATGAACACTTGTGAAGTTGATGAGATACGTCGTCAGGACCGACCAGTGTGTGTGTGTGTGTGTGTGTGTGTGTGTGTGTGTGTGTGTGTGTTTGTGTGAGTGTATGTGCGTGTGTAATTTACCTGTGTAAAATTTTCTCTTTCTGTGTGCTTTCTTTTCCTTTCTCTTTGGTTCACAAAGACTTAATGAAATCCAAGGTTGTCACTGATCAGTGAGAGGCATTCCTAAAAGAACAAAGAATCAGAGTAATCAACTTCTGCACTCAATTCCTCACTGCTAAACAGCAGGTGTCAATAGCTGGTATAGGGCCAGCAGTATCTAGTCTTAGAATAGCAAAGTGTTAAGAAAGGTAAATATTACTGAAAGTAAGCAACTTTTGCCCTCACAAAACCAAGTTTTGCCCCTGAAAACCACTGACCAATACCCATTGCTACTTTTTCAGTATGTGGTACTCTTCTGGTTTCTGGCACTTATAATAACATTTTATGCATAGCTGACAACACTGCATTCTCACTACTAAGAATTTTAAATGCTAAATTCTCGATAAGACTCTATCTTATTCTTTAAGGGACTAACGCCATGGTTTTTTTTTTCATTTACCAAGAGTATTTTATTGGCTTCAAAAAATGGTAAAATAGTTATGTGAATATTTACACAATCGATGATTTAATTTAATCCAGATATTATGTGGCTGTGTAGAAATTATATTAAATGTGAGATATAGGTGGATTTTTTTTTATTTTTTTTATTTTCTAAGTTTTTTTTTACATTCCAAATCATTTTCCCTTTCCCGTTTCCTCCCTCCCCAAAAGTCCCATAAGCCCCCTTCCCTCCCTCTTTTCTCCATTCAAGCCCCTAACGTTTCTCTGTCCTGGCGTTCCCCTACATCCAGTCTTTCCAGGACCAGGGGGTCTCTCCTTCCATCTTCTTAGAAATCTATTGATATGCAAATTGTGTCTAGGGTATTCCGAGATTCTGGGTTAATATCCCTTATCAGTGACTGCATACCATGTGTGTTCTTTTGTGATTGGGTTACCTCACTAAGGATGATATTTTCAAGTTCTGACCACATCTTCTGAAACCATTTCTCTGTGGAGGGACATCTGGGTTCTTTCCAGCTTCTGGCTATTGTAAATAAGGATGCTATGAACATAGTGGAGCATGTGTCCTTATTGCATGCAGGTAAAGCCTCTGGGTATATGCCCAGGAGTGGTATAGTCGGATCCTCCGGGGGGGTCATGCCCAGTTTTCTGAGGAACCGCCAGACTGCTTTCCAGAGTGGTTGTACCAGCTTGCAATCCCACCAGCAGTGGAGGAGTGTTCCTCTTTCTCCACATCCTCGCCAACAACTGCTGTCTCCTGTGTTTTTGATCTTAGCTATTCTGACTGGTGTGAGATGGAATCTCAGGGTTGTTTTGATTTGCATTTCCCTAATGACTAAGGATGATGAACATCTCTTTAGGTGCTTCTCAGCCATTAGATATTCATCTTCCTCTTCGGGAAAACACCGAATGGCGGATGAGACTGGTGAGCGGGAAGGCCCAGAGGACCCGGGGTCCCAGGATTAGGAGGCTGCAGAGGCTTCCGCGGAGGATTCGGCAGCGGTCTTAGGGGCAGGGGCCCTGGTCGAGGCCGGGGCCGTGGTCGAGGTCGCTGGGCTCATGGAGGTAAAGCTGAAGACAAGGAGTGGATCCCAGTCACCAAGCTGGGCCGCCTGGTTAAGGACATGAAGATCAAGTCCTTAGAGGAGATTTACCTGTTCTCCCTGCCCATTAAGGAGTCTGAATCTCGGAATACCCTAGACACAATTCGCATATCAATAGATTTCCAAGAAGATGGAAGGAGAGACCCCTGGTCCTGGAAAGACTGGATGTAGGGGAATGCCAGGACAGAGAAGCGAGAGGGGGTTGAATGGGGAAAAGAGGGAAGGTGGCTTATGGGACTTTCGGGGAGGGAGGAAACGGGAAAGGGGAAATGATTTTTGAATGTAAATAAAAAAAACTTAGAAAATAAAATAAAATTAAAAAAAAAGCAAAAAAAAAAAAAAAAAAAAAAGGAGTCTGAGATCATTGACTTTTTCCTGGGTGCATCCCTAAAGGATGAGGTTCTGAAAATCATGCCGGTGCAAAAGCAGACTCGGGCTGGCCAGCGGACCAGGTTCAAGGCATTCGTCGCTATTGGGGACTACAATGGTCGCGTTGGTCTTGGTGTTAAGTGCTCTAAGGAGGTTGCCACTGCCATCCGAGGGGCCATCATCTTGGCCAAACTCTCCATCGTCCCTGTGCGGAGAGGCTACTGGGGAAACAAGATTGGCAAGCCCCACACTGTTACATGCAAGGTGACAGGCCGCTGTGGCTCTGTGCTGGTGCATCTCATTCCTGTCCCCAGAGGCACTGGCATTGTCTCTGCTCCTGTGCCCAAGAAGCTCCTGATGATGGCCGGTATAGATGACTGCTACACATCAGCCAGAGGCTGCACTGTCACCCTGGGCAACTTTGCCAAGGCCACCTTTGATGCCATCTCCAAGACCTACAGCTACCTGACCCCCGACCTCTGGAAACAGACTGTGTTCACCAAGTCTCCTTATCAGCAATTCACTGATCATCTTGTGAAAACCCACACCAGAGTCTCTGTTCAGAGGACCCAGGCTCCAGCTGTGGCTACCACATAGGGCTTTTTATACAACAAAAATAAATGAATTAAGTCTGTTAAAAAAAAAAAACAAAAACACGCCATGGTTATTATGTACCTCATGACAAAATATTTTTTTCAATTTGTAGGAGAGTTGTAATTCTAGTCATCATGACCTACTACACGCTTTATTATTTATTGGTTTGAATTTCTGCTTCCACATTGCCATCGAATCATGAATCTCTGATCTTGGATCTTCTCATGTCCATCTTGATCAGACAGGTCAAGGTATTTATTTGGTCCTTTGACTGGAGAAGTTACAGAAAACTGGCTTTCCCAGCCATAAGTGGTCAAAGTTTGATTCTGAGGGGAAAATTGAGGCCAGATAGAAATTATGAGGACATGGCTACAGAGAGAAACTACTTACTTCAGAGTCTGATTGTCCATAACTCTTCCATATTTAACATTCATTTTCTTTGCAGTTACACAAATGCAGCTATTTTGTTATTAATATCAATTCAGGGCAAGTTATATCTAATACTCACAGAACAGACCCTAGATCCAACATTCCCAATACTGAGTTCATTAAATGAAGCATTACGAACTTGTTAAGTTGACTTTTCAATAGTTTATATAATGCTGAAATCTTGGATGGCTTGTAATATGAGCTTTAGAGTGTTTTAGTGATATTTGGGGAAATTGATATGAGATTTGTTATGATTTTTATTGCATTTTCTGATTTTATTTGCACCAACATAACCTGCAACTATAAGATGGGGTTTTTATACTTCAAATGAAAACGAAAAAACAAACAAACAAAATCTGCCAATCCTGGTGGCATAGGTTTATAATCCCAGCTATTCAGGAAGCTAGCAAGTAAAGACTCTATCCAGTGTCACAAAGAAAAAGGGAAACGTCTTCAAACTTTGGCATAGAGTGTGGCAATAAAAAGTAGAACATAAATATAATGGACAAATTATAGTAAAAAATTGGTGTAATTACATAAGCACAGAAGTTACCTTAAATCAAAATATGACAAATGATAAGCAGAAAGTGGGAAAAGATTTCATTTTACTACAAAGATTATCCTGAACATATTTATTTCAAAATATATATGCATATATATGATAGGTGCATGTATATATGTATAAGTATGTATGTATGTATAAAAGAAATTAAAAGAAGACAAAGGTAGCAGACACTACCAGAGTGAGACCTTTTAACACATTTGTGTAGTTAACTTAGGGATCAGGTACATAAGACCAGAGAGAGAATGCTAGACTTGATTGATAAATTCACAGGTTTCAAGAAATGGATCAACTACAGGTTGTTAATACACTTCAATAAACTTTGTAGGTTTTCCCCAGTTATCCCATATTGTGTTATAAAGCAGTGGTGTCAATATGACATGCTTGATGATTACAGTGAAATGGTTAGATATAATTACAAAAATTTATACCAAACACACATTTAAAAGGTACATATTTCTTGTGTGGGTGTGTGTGTGTGTTTAAACTTTTCTTCCTAAGTTTTTTTATTTACATTCCAAATCATTTCCCCTTTCCTGTTTCCTCCTTCCCCAAAAGTCCCATAAGCCCCCTTCCCTCCCTCTTTTCCCCATTCAACCCTCTCTCCCTTCTCTGTCCTGGTATTCCCCTACATCCAGTCTTTCCAGGACCAGGGGTCTCTGCTTCCATCTTCTTGGAAATCTATTGATATGAGAATTGTGTTTAGGGTATTCTGAGATTCTGGGTTAAAAATTTATACCAAACACACATTTAAAAGGTACATATTTCTTATGAACAATCCTTCAACCATTTTATATGCTTCTGTGTATCCTATCTACTGTCACAATTTGTAAGATTCTCACAAGTTCTCACACAGTTTATTTTCTCTGTTTTATGTTTACTTCAAGGATAAAAATTGTTGCTTCAAAACAACCAGAATCTTATAAAATATTTTCACTGAGGTCCATTTAAAGTGAAAAAATAATCATCAAAAATACACAGAGGGATTTTATGCTTAGTTTCTAGAACTGGGAGAAGGCCAAATAAAATTCTTGATCTGAAACAACAAAAGAAACCAGAGGTCAAAGAGAAATCATAATGAAAATTAATACTGAGAACTCAATGAAAATAAAAACAAGTGTGAATCCCACCAGCAATGCAGGAATGTTCTTGCTCTATGTCCTCAGCAGCAGGAGTTGTCACTTGTTTTATTGAGTATAGCCATTCTGACCATTGTAAGATGGAATCTCAAAGAGGTTTTGATGTGTACTCCCATGATGGTTAAGGATGTTGACTCTCTCTTCAAGTATTTCTCAGTCATCTGAGCTTCTCTCTTTGGATCTGTACAGGGTTTTGTTTTTTGTTGTTGTTTGTTTGTTTGTTTTTAAATTGGGCTGTTTATTTCCTTGATGTCTAATATTTTTAGTTCTTTATATATTTTGGATATTAGCCCTCTATCAGATGTGGAGTTGGTAAAAAAAAAAAAATCTTCTCCTATTCTGTAGGCTGCTGCTTTGCCCAAATGACAATGTCCTTTGCCATGAAGAAGCTTTTGTTTCATGAGGTCCCATTTAATTTTGTTGATCTTGTTGCCTGTGCTAGAAGTGTTCTATTCAGAAAGTCTTTGCCTGTGCTGATGGCTTCAAGGTTATTCTCCACTTTCTCCCCTATCCAGTTCAGTGTACCTGATCTTATGATGAGGGTTTAATTGACTAGGAGTTGTGTTTTAGGCAGGGTGATAAATGTGGGTATATTTGAATTCTTGTACATGCAACCATCCAGTTTGAGCAACACTGAAGATGTCATTTGTTGTTTTGTTTGTTTTGTATAGATTAGAAAAAAATAGTTTTTTTAATCAAGAATCAGGTATCTACAGGTATATAGATTTATGTCTGGGTTTCCAGTTTGATTCCATTGATCATCATGTCTGTTTTTTGTGCCAATACTAACACTGTTCTCATTACTACAGATCTGTAGTACAACTTGAAATTGTGGGTGGTGATACATCATGGAGTTATTTTGTTATTTAGGATAGTAGAAGAGATGATAGAAAAAAAATCAATATATCAAAGAAAATGCAAAATCTAAAAAGTTTATGACATGAAACATCCAGAAAATCTGAAAATTTATGAAAATACCAAACCTAAGAATAATAGGAGAAAAACAGAGAAGAATCTCTGTTGTGGGAAATATAAAAAAAGAAAAGGCAGATTCCTGCACTACACCCAGTTACTCTCTGCCCTGGCGGGCAATGGTCGCCTGCTCTTACCTCATGGAGACTCCCTGACTCAGAGCTCCAAAATCTCTCCACCCAGCTTGCTAAGTTCCCACTGGCAGGTTGTTATCAACCGCCCCCCCCCACAGCCTTTATGGTGCACAACTGACAAACCCATGCCTTGCCAATATACTTTTCTCTCTTGAACCCAGTGGAAGGAAAACACCATACAAACTTAGTTCAGAAACAATTGTAACTCAATCGCTGGGTACAACAACTAGAATGCTAATCTTGTGAGTCATATTAAATCTAAATCCTCCAGTGGTAATAATTTAAAAAGCACTATTAGTCTTTTAGCCTAGAGGTGTCCCATGTTGGTTGTGTTCTCAAGAAGTCAAAAGAAGCACATGTAAACAGGCTATCCAAAACCCACTCACCCCTCAAGGAATACTTGCAAGGTAAGCATCTAATGAAGGGAAGCTATTGTCAAGATTGAGACCAACCAAGGCAGTAGGGAAAAACTGAACAAAGCACATACATGATCTACTGTAGCAAGCAGGTTTCACAAGTGAGTAAGGCAATTGACAGCTCTTCTCTCCTCAGAAACTTACATAGAGCATCTTCTGGTCCTGAGAAATCTGGCTGCCAGAAAGAATGTTCTTCATCTTGATTTCTCCATGTTCTCTGAACAAAGTGTGTAGGATCTTACCAACAGGTCCTAGTAGATAGTAAAGAGCAATGTAAATAGCCCATATTATTTTATGTGTCTCCTGTGTACCCATGACCAACAACTTGAGCACAGGTATCCTATACCTGGCACTGAGCTTTTTATTTTAAAACGTATGACTTCTGGTATGAGCATTATTCCCTGGATAGGTTAAATACAACTGAACTCTCCTGTATAGGTTTAAATGTGTATGAAGCTTGTAAAAGTAATAGGTTCCACGTGGCTTTTTCAAACATTCCTTGTATCACTTATTCCTCTGCCACTGCTTTCCCAGCCCTCCCTATGGTGTTTTAACCCCTAACCAACATAATGGTTCTTTTAAAATGGAATAGTATGAATATTTACTGACACATTTACCACTTCTATCTTTTCTGCATCTTTCATGTGTACTAGGCTGTATATGTTAGATGAAGTATTTTTAATTTGTATTTTTAGGGAGTAAAAATTTTGGTTTAGTTTTGGTTGGAACTAAGTGCAACTCTATTTTTTTCCTCATCAAAACACGTGTTTCTTTTTAATTCTTCAAGGTTATTCTGGGCTATGTAATTCTAGATTGACAGGTGTTTCCTCTCATAACGACGAAAGCATCCCGTCTTTTTTTCAGACTTTAACTGATATTGTTGATAAATCAACAGTCATTCTACATATGGTTGTTTTCTCTCAAGTAATTTTTCTGTTTGGTTTTGTTTCCTCATTCTTTAATTGGTTCTTTGAGAATTACACATAATGTATTTTGACAAGATTCATCCCCATCTCCTCCCAGATCCTGTCCGTATCCACTCACCTAAGTTTATGTTGTTGTTTTTTTAATCCACCAGATAAATTTTGTGTTGTGTTGTACTTTTGAATGTTTGGTTTTCTCTGCTGCATAGTCAATGTACCAAAAATGACACTATACTGGCTAGTTTTGTGTGTCAGCTTGACACAGGCTGGAGTTATCTCAGAGAACAGAGCTTCAGTTGGGGAAGTGCCTCCATGAGATCCAGCTGTAAGGCCTTTTCTCAATTAGTGATCAAGGGTTGGAGGGCCCATTGTGGGTGGTGCCATCCCTGGGCTGGTATTCTTGGGTTCTATAAGAAAGCAGGCTGAGAAAGCCAGGGGAAGCAAGTCAGTAAGTAACATCCCTCCATGGCCTCTGCATCAGCTCCTGCTTGCTGACCTGCTTGAGTTCCAGTCCTGACTTCCTTTGGTAACGAGCAGTGATGTGGAAGTGTAAGCTGAGTAAACCCTTTCCTCTCCAACTTGCTTCTTGGTCATGATGTTTTGTCCATGAATAGAAACCCTGACTAAGACAGACACCCTTAAGGAAAATTGATTATCCTCCTAGCAGCTATCAGTTACTAATAGCTCCTTAGCTAGGGGTTGGACTTCATACCTACTTCCCTTCTCCATGTTGGGATTTTATCCAATGTGAGCATATGAAGATCTTCTGCGTGCCTTAGGAGTTGCATCTCCAGTGACGTGGAGTCTGGTCCAGGTAGTCTTCCATCTTTTGCTTTCTCATCCTGTGATAGGAGAGTCCCAATGACATGCTCCTGAAACCATAAACTCTTCCATGATTCCCAGGCAGGATGAACTCTACCTTGAAACTATGAATCATAGCATTAAAGAAGTAACTCTTATATGTAGTTTGTTCTCATTTCTAGAACTCTAGAAACGAGATTTCAATTAGAACCTTTTCTGCTTAGCTCTTTCTTGTCGTATTTTCTCTTTTCCATATTCTGATATATTCTTTGTACAATCTACAAATCCTTTAGTTCACCAAACTTCTTGCTAATTCTAAAATTGCACCCCCTTTTTCCTTTTCTCTCTCTCTCTCTCTCTCTCTCTCTCTCTCTCTCTCTCTCTCTCTCTCTCTCTCTCTCATTGTGTGTGTGTGTGTGTGTGTGTGTGTGTGTGTGTCCTCTGCTATGTTATTAACAACTGAGGCTAGGGCCTTCCACTTGCTGTGCAAACATACAGTGTACCACTGAGCCATGTAGCCCAAGCCCTTGTTTTATATAATTCTGAGACAAGAGTTTCACTAAGTTGCTTGTACTGACCTTCGACTCACCCTACTGAGTGATCAGTGTCTTGATACTTGATATAACCATTAATTTTATTTCCCTGTTTTTACTCCTGACATTCCTATTTTATTGACCTTCTAGTTTATTTGGTAGCCTTGGGCCCTACCCTATATTATAATCCTTCTTTTCTTTCTAAAAAGCAAATATCTTGAAATACTAAGTGAAGTCATTTGATAGTCTAACAAATCTTGTGTGTAGCATTTTCCCTTGGAAAATTTTTGTTATTTGTTGTGTGAACTGATAGTAACACTTCAATTGGAGTAGATCGTGTATGAGCTTTGTTCAGCGTTTCCCTACTGCCTTGGTTGTTCTCAATCTTGACAATGAGCTTCCCTTCATTAGAAGCCTACCTTGCAAGTATTCCTTGAGGGATGAATGGGTTTTGGATAGTCTGCTTACATGTGCTTCTTCTGACGTCTTGAGAACACAACCAACATGGGACACCTCTAGGCTAAAAGACTACCAATAGTGCTTTTTAAATTACCCACTTGGTATGAATTCAGTTTGCAAATTCTTATTTTCAGACCTATTAACAATTATTAGTACACACA
The DNA here is from genome assembly GCA_036184795.1 of Tokudaia tokunoshimensis. Lineage (NCBI taxonomy): Eukaryota > Metazoa > Chordata > Mammalia > Rodentia > Muridae > Tokudaia > Tokudaia tokunoshimensis. The sequence goes on from BTHU01000016.1 coordinate 25,893,259, forward strand.
CCCTCTCCCATAAATCTAGCACCACATTATAAGGCAGGCAATTATTTTTCTAATCTTTTTCTTATTAGTCCTTTAATTGAGATTTCATCCATTTGAGGTCCTAGATAGGCACAATCACTTATTAGACTCCACCTTGACTAATGTTGCTTCCTCCTATTGTCTGTCCTCAGACTCACCCCACTGTACAAAATGAACTTTTTGTTCAACTCAACATTAGTAAGTATATTTTGAGTGATAGTTGAGTACCCAGTGAACTCATCAATTTCATTATGTCTTTTCTTCTTGGTAGGCTGCATTGGACTATCTTGTTTTACATAGTACCTGAATGAGAGAGCTGATTGTGCATTAATCTTTCCTTGTTAAGCTAGTTGGTGTATGTGTCTATAGTCACATGGGCATCTGTGAATAAAAACATATATGAGCCCTTCTGCAGGGGAATGGACCATGCCACCAGACAGAAAACCTGGTAAAGTCGTGCAGATTCAGGAACACAGGCAGTTCTGTCCTGAAGTACATGATCACAACACCCCATTGAGAGGACTGTGACAACCAGTCGTGTACAGACAACACCTGAAATCCTTCCACATGCAAATGAGGCATCCACAACTTTTCAGACTGAGCCAATAGACAGAATATGCCTCCCACACCAAAATGCTTATAAGGTCCTATCCACAAGGAATAAAGTGCACGAGTTGTTTCACCAAAGATCATCTGAGAGTACCTGTCTTATGGAGCTGTAACACTACAGGGAAGAATATTTTCTCCTTTCCCCTTTCCCATTTCCTCCCTCCCCAAAAGTCCCATAAGCCCCCTTCCCTCCCTCTTTTCCCCATTCAACCCCCTCTCGCTTCTCTGTCCTGGCATTCCCCTACATCCAGTCTTTCCAGGACCAGGGGTCTCTCCTTCCATCTTCTTGGAAATCTATTGATATGTGAATTGTGTCTAGGGTATTCCGAGATTCTGGGTTAATATCCCCTTATCAGTGACTGCATACCATGTGTGTTCTTTTGTGATTGGGTTACCTCACTAAGGATGATATTTTCAAGTTCTGACCATTTGCCTAGGAATTTCATGAATTCATTGTTTTTAATTGCAGAGTAGTATTCCATTGTGTAAATATACCACATCTTCTGAATCCATTCCTCCATTGAGGGACATCTGGGTTCTTTCCAGCTTCTGGCTATTATAAATAAGGCTGCTATGAACATAGTGGAGCATGTGTCCTTATTGCAGGCAGGTAAAGCCTCTGGGTATATACCCAGGAGTGGTATAGCCGGATCCTCCGGGAGTGTCATGCCCAGTTTTCTGAGGAACTGCCAGACAGCTTTCCAGAGTGGTGTACCAGCTTGCAATCCCACCAACTTCTTATATCTGTTGAGGTCTGATTTGTGACCAATTATATGGTTGATTTTGGAGAAGGTACCATGAGGTGCTGAGAAGAAGGTATATTCTTTTGCTTTAGGATGAAATGTTCTATATATATCTGTTAGTTCCATTTGGTCCAATGCTTCAATTAGATTCGCTGTATTCCTGCTTAGTTTCTGTTTTCCTGATTTGTCCATTGTAGAGAGTGGCATGTTGAAGTCACCCACAATTATTGTGTGAGGTGCAATGTGTACTTTGAGCTTTAGTAAAGTTTCTTTTACGAATGAGGGTGCCCTTGCATTTGGAGCATAGATGTTCAGAATTGAGAGTTCTTCTTGATCGATTTTTCCTTTGACCAGTATGAAGTGTCCTTCTGTGTCATTTTTGATGACTTTAGGTTGAAAGTCAATCTTATCCAATATTAGAATGGCTATTCCAGCTTGTTTCCTGGGACCATTTGCTTGTAAAATTGTTTTCCAGTCTTTTACTCTGAGGTAGTGTTTATCTTTGACACTGAGGTGCGTTTCCTGTATGCAGCAAAATGCTGGGACTTGTTTACATATCCATTCTGTTAGTCTACGTCTTTTTATTAGGGAATTGAGTCCATGATATTAAGAGATATTAAGGAATAGTGATTATTGCTTCCTGTTATTTTTGAGGTTATTTTTATGTTTGAGTGGTTATCTTCTTTTGGGTTTGATGAAAAAAGTTTACTATCTTGCTTTTTCCAGGGTGTAGTTTCCCTCCTTGTATTGGCGATTTCCACCTATTATCCTTTGCAGGGCTGTGTTGTGGAAAGATATTGTGTAAATTTGGTTTAATCATGGAATATCTTGGTTTCTCCATCTATGGTGATTGAGAGTTTTGCTGAGTATAGTAGTCTGGGCTGGCATTTGTGCTCTCTTAGAGTCTGTATGAGATCTGCCCAGGATCTTCTAGCTTTCATAGTCTCTGGTGAGAAGTCTGGTGTAATTCTGATAGGTCTTCCTTTATATGTTACTTGGCCTTTTTCTCTTACTGCTTTTAATATTCTTTCTTTGTTTAGTACATTTTGTGTTTTGATTATTATGTGACGGGGGGGGGCGTATTTCTGTTCTGGTCCAGTCTGTTTGGAGTTCTGTAGGCTTCTTGTATGTTCATGGGCATCTCTCTCTTTAGGTTAGGGAAGTTTTCTTTCATAATTTTGTTGAAGATATTTACTGGCCCTTTAAGTTGTAAATCTTCACTCTCTTCTATACCTATAATCCTTAGGTTTGGTCTTCTCATTGTGTCCTGGATTTCCTGGATGTTTTGGGTTACAAGATTTTTGCATTTTGCATTTTCTTTGACTATTGAGACAATGCTTTCTATTGTATCTTTGGCATCTGAGATTCTTTCTTCCATCTCTTGTATTCTGTTGTTGATGTTTGCATCTATGACCCTTGATTTCTTTCCAAGATTTTCTATCTCCAAAGTTGTCTCCCTTTGTGATTTCTTAGTTTTTTCTACTTCCTTTTTTAGATCCTGGATGTTTTGATCAGTTCCTTCACTTGTTTGTTTGTGTTTTCCTGTAGTTCTTTAAGATATTTTTGTGTTTCTTCTTTCAGGACTTCTGCCTGTTGACCCATGTTCTCCTGTATTTCTTTAAGTGATTTCTGTGTTTCTTCTTTATGGGCTTCTCTCTGTTGACCCATATTCTCCTGAATTTTTTTAAGAGATTTTTGTGTTTCCTTTGTAAGGACTTCTACCTGTTGATTCACGTTCTCCTATACTTCTTTGATTTATTTATGTCCTTCTTGAAATCCTCTAATATCATCATAAGATGTGATTTTTAAATCCAAATCTTGCCTTTCTGGTGTGTTGGGGTATCCAGGACTTGCTGTTGTCGGAGAGTTGGGTTCGGATGGTGCCATATTGCCTTGATTTCAGTTGGTAACGTTCCTACATTTGCCTTTTGCCGTCTGGTTATTTCTGGCGTTAGTTGGTCCTGCTGTCACTGGCTGGGCTTGAACCTCCTGTGAGCCTGCAAGGCTATTTCTGCACCCTGGGATGATCGGGTTTTCCCTGGCACAGATTGCTGAGGGACTGCCCTCCTCCTGGGTGCCATTGGAGCCCTGGTGTGCCTTGCCACAAGAGATGTTATACTTGGGATATCTCTGTGTACCTGGGTGTCCCTGTCTGGTCAGTCACCGGAGCAAAGATGGTGGGGGCTGTGGGACCCCCTCCAAGCACGGGTCACCAAAAATAAATAATTTTCTAAGTTTAGCATAATATCTGTGCCTGAAGATAATCTCAAGTTCATTTAACGGTAGTTTGGGAGTCTCTTCTCTTTTTTGTGTTGCTGTTTCTGACTTGATAGAAGCCCTTCAAGGAAGCAATCTATCTGAAACCTGTGACCCTCTACCAGCTCTTTATAATGTTTCACCACTTCCAGAAAAGAGATAAAGGGAAACTTGGAATACAGAGACTGTGTAAGACCATCAGTTCTTGAGACTTTTTCTTGCTTCATTTTGGGATTGTTTTTATTTGCTTGCTGATTTTTGAAGTTGCATTCACTTGTCTGTGTTTCTATTAAGTGATAATGCACAAGACCATCTCAATGTACTCTGTGAGAATACATTTGTGTTTGGCTGCTACCATGAATCTACAAGGAGGAGCAGTAAAAAATACCTGTGTATCCACATACTAGTCCATTTATCTGCCATTTTTGGTGTGTTGTCAACTTTGGATTATAGAACATTTGTTTGTTTAAAATATTTCCCCACAGACAGACATCTGGAAACTGATTATATATATTTAAATAATGGCAACGTTCCATTTTTTAAAGGCTAACGTGTATATAGAATTTCGAATAAGTGCCTGACTCTAAAAATCTGAAATTTTATTGTCACTATGATATATTTTAAAGTATAATAAAAAGAATTGAATTTTGGCTCAGCCTAAAGAAGACAGACAGCAGAATGACTGAGAAAACTGTAGAACTTTTAATGTCTCTGCAGTAGCTCATGGATACCACTGTATTCAAATAGTGTATGGAATAATAACAATCCAAATCTGGCATTATTCAAGTATAACTCCATTAATAAATCTAATTTATTCATATACCTGTTATTTTTTTCTTTACTCATTTGTGTATGATTCTAAGAGAATACTGATATTGGGTGTGACTGTGCTTTGAGATTTTTGAGATGTGTGTGTGTGTGCATGTGTGGTATGCACATGTGTGTGAGTATGGTGTGCATGTGAGTGTGAGCATACACACTGCTTGTACAGATGCCCACAGAGACATGAAGGGGGCAACAGAGGCCCTATTGTAGGTAATCCTACTGACACAATAAGGGCCCTAGAATTCTGCCTTGACACCTCAGAATCCACAATGTGTGGAGGTTGAGATCTTACACTTTACTTCTATCTGTAAAGGATGTTGATGATGTAGCCTGACTCATCTTTTGAGAGTTTGAAGAATTTTCTGCTGTAACATTGTGAGATCATCCAGATAAAGGCATGGGGAAAAACACAAGAAAATTTCTCTCTCTCACTCTTTTTCTTTGTTTTCTTTTTTTTATTATTGGTTATTCATTTACATTTAAAATGTTATGCCCTTTTCTAGTTTCTCCTCAGCAAATCCCCTATCTCATCTCCCTCCCCCTTCTATGAGGGTGCTCTGCTACCCACTCACCCACTCCCAACTCACCACTGGCATTCCCCTACACTGGAGCATCACACCTTCAGAGGACCAAGGGCCTCTCCTCCCACTGATGCCAGATAAGGCTATCCTCTGCTGCATATGCTGCTGGAGCTATGGGTGTACCCTCAATGTGTACTCTGGTTGGTAATTTAGTACCTGGGTGCTCTGGGGGTTATGGTTGGTTGATATTGTTGTTATTATTATGGGGTTGCAAACCCTTTCAGCTCCTTCAGTCCATTCCCTACTACTCCATTGGGGTCCATGTGCTCAGTGCAATGGTTGGCTGGGAGCATCTACATCTGTATTTGTCAGGCTCTGGCAGAGCCTTCAGGAGACAGTTATATTAGGCTCCTGTCAGCAAGCACTTCTTGGCATCAGCAATAGTGTCTGGCTTTTGTGTCTGTATATGAGATGGATCCCCAGGTGGGGCAGTCTCTGGATGGCCTTTCCTTTAGTCTCTGCTCCACACTTTGTCCCAATTTCTCTTTAAGTATTAGGTTTGGAAATGAGAAATGTAAGGAAGAAGGCCAAGCTCACTCTCCATTTTTCTGCTGAGGTAGTTGGCTTTGTGAAGTTGCATTAGGATTAAGGTTATTCGCTAGCTAAAGCATCATGATGTCGAAAACAATTGCAGTACAGTAAAGAACAGTTCCAGCAAATACTGATCTTAACTGTGGCATCAGTATTATTGGATCTATTTTGCAGGGTTCAGTGTATTTTTCTTAAATACTTAGTATTGGACTTGGCTGATCAACCACCTTGTCAATAATGTGTGTAATCCAATATTTTCTAAATAAAGACATTTTTAATGAGTTATTTATTTTTATTTATATGAGTACACTGTACTTATCTTCAGAAACACCAGAAGATGGCATCAGAGCTCATTACAGATGGTTGTAAGCTGGGAATTGAACTCAGGACCTCTGGAAGAGTAGTCAGGGTTAATTGCTGAGTCATTTCTCTAGCCCTAGAAAAACACTTGTTAGTGAATTAATTGGAGCTTCCTCATGTTGTTGCTTTGGTGTTTGTGTTTTGTTTTTTGAGACAGGATTTCTCTGTGTAGCCCTTGCTGTCCTGAAACTTGCTTTGTAGACCAGACTGGCCTTGAACTCACAGAGTTCCTTCTGCCTCTGCCTCCAAAATTCTGGGATTAAAGACATGCACCATCACTACCTGGGTGCTGTTCTTCTTACCCAAAGGCCAAAACTGAAATAAAATTTACCATCAAAAGCATTCCAAATGACAATAGACTGCATTAATAATGGACTGGAAACCTGATGACTTTAATATGTTATCTTCTACAGAATTTTTGCATATTTGACCACTTGAAGTCTGAAGTCAAAGAGAATTTGGAGTGGCTTTGGCAAGGACTCAGTGGGCAACATGCCTACCTGAGTTTGAGGTAGTCATGCAGACCTGAGTTTGGATCTCCAGCACCCGTGAAACAAACTGGGCATGGCGAAGTAATTTCACCACTGTGGATGCAGATAGATTCCTAGAACACCCTGGTGAGCATAATTGGTGAGTTCCAATGAGAGATAGTGTTTCAAGAAAGAAGGTAGAGAGCAACTGAAGAAGACATCTAACATCAACTTCCAATTTCTGTATGCTTGTACATACACATGAATGCATACCTATACTCATAGATGCTTACACACATTTTTTTTGTAAATTTAAAAATATTTTATGTGGTGGGCTTAAGTTTTTACTTATAGCAAATTCCGTTGGGGCTTGGTCTGGTACTGCTATGTATTCAGATACTAAATTCTGTATGTCAAGATCTGGTTTTCCCAAGACAAGTGAATTCCCACACACACCTGAAGTGGGAATTTCCAGTTTTGTTTGAGACTCAGTTGTGTCATGTGATGCTTTTCTGGAAGTTGTCTTATGAGAGAATGTTGTACTGAAGCAGACATGTGAGAGGATGTTTTACTGAGAACAGACATGAGGTGTTTTCTGGAAGCTGTTTGGTGAAAGGGCCAGTGATGTTTTGGTGGAATGGACACTTGAGAGGACATGTGATATTTGGGAAAAGTATAAGTATAACCCAATGTCCAGACAATGGACAATGTTCTGGCACTGGTTCACCTTGCTGGTCTTCTCTGATCTTTGCTTGTCATGACTTCATAGAGAGAAGAGCTTCAAAGAACCTCTGGTGGTGTTCTGTCTGCCTATTGCCAATTCAGCAGACTCATGCAAATCAGTAGAGCCTCTCAGTATCTTTTGGATTGAGGTGGTGCTGCTGATTCATGTTTGGTGTTTTGCTAGTGGACTAGACTGCAGACCACAAAGATCAAATTCGCCCCAAGGAACTACTTCTAAATAGGTCCACACCCCTCTTGTCCTATTTGCCATCTTCCTCCCCTACCTTTGGTAAGTGGGATATAAAGGAGGTTAAAGCATTTAAGAACCCTTGTTAAAGTATGTTTAGAAGAACCTATGCCAGCATATACTTGTATAAACTTTGCCTCTCCAGTTTGAAAACATTGGTTAAATAAATCTGGTAATAGTCAATTACTGAGGGCAGGGCTTGGGTGACATGGCTGAGGTTGCAGGTAGGAACCATGAAGAAGGAGAGAGGAGGGAGAGAGGAAAGGAAGCTGGAGGAGGAAGGAGCAGGAGAGAGAAGTCTCCATTAGTCGTGATAGAGCAGAAGCATATGCCTGAGTATGCATAGGACCCACAGGACAGACTGCTGGAGGATACATAACTGAAGAAGACTAAAACAGCAAGTATTTGGGGAGCACATTTGGAGAAGTAGCCATTCCAACCATGAGAAATTAGATGACTGGTAATACCACAGTAACTGCCCAAAGATAAAGAAATAAATCATAGTCTAGGTCTCATTCATTTGAAGCTGTATGGGGATAGAAAACCTATTATTACTTATAAAATCCATAAAACAAAGAAATCTTAGGTGAAACCAGAGTTAACTTGTCTATATCAGAATGAGAAAGAGTAGTGCTTCCTTATTTTTAAGGGCAATTCTCAAATTCATCTGGAATAACAAAAAACAAAGGATAGCTAAAACTATTCTCAACAGTAAAAGAACATCTGTGGGAATCAGTATCCCGGACCTCAAGCAGTACTAGAGAACAATAGTGTTAAAAATTGCATGGAATTGGTACAGTGACAGGCAGGTAGATCAACGAAATAGAATTGAAGACCCAGAAATGAACCCACACACCTCTGGTCACTTGATTTTTGACAAAGGAGCTAAAACCATCCAGTGGAAAAAAGATAGCCTTTTCAACAAATGGTGCTGGTTCACCTGGAGGTCAGCATGCAGAAGAATGCAAATCGATCCATTCTTTTTTTTTTTTTTTTTAATTTAATTTTATTTTATTTTTTTAATTTACATTCCAAATCACTTCCCCTTTCCCGTTTCCTCCCTCCCCGAAGGTCTCATAAGCCCCCTTCCCTCCCTCTTTTCTCCGTTCAACCCCCTCTCATTACTCTGTCCTGGCGTTCCCCTACATCCAGTCTTTCCAGGACCAGGGGTCTCTCCTTCCATCTTTTTAGAAATCTATTGATATGCTGATTGTGTCTAGGGTATTCTGAGATTCTGGGTCAATATCCCCTTATCAGTGACTTCATACCATGTGTGATCTTTTGTGATTGGGTTACCTCACTAAGGATGATATTTTCAAGTTCTGACCATTTGCCTAGGAATTTCGTGAATTCATTCTTATCTCCTTGTACTAAGCCCAACTCTAAGTGGATCAAGGACCTCTACATAAAACCAGACACACTGGAACTAGTAGAAACGAAACTGGGGAAGAGCCTTGAGCACATGGGCACAGGGGAAAATTTCCTGAACAGAATACCAATAGCTTATGCTCTAAGACCAAGAACTGACAAATGGGACCTCATAAAATTACAAAGTTTCTGTAAGGCAAAGGACACTGTTAATCAGACAAAATGGCAACCAACAAATTGGGAAAATATCTTTACCAACTCTACATCCAACAGAGGGCTAATAGCCAATATATACAAAGAATTCAAGAAGTTAGACTCCAGAGAGCTAAATAACCCTATTAAAAAATGGGGTACAGAGCTAAACAAAGGAAAGCAGTCTGGCGGTTCCTCAGAAAACTGGGCATGACACTCCCGGAGGATCCGGCTATACCACTCCTGGGCATATACCCAGAGACTTTACCTGCATGCAATAAGGACACATGCTCCACTATGTTCATAGCAGCCTTATTTATAATAGCCAGAAGCTGGAAAGAACCCAGATGTCCCTCAATGGAGGAATGGATTCAGAAGATGTGGTATATCTACACAATGGAATACTACTCTGCAATTAAAAACAATGAATTCACGAAATTCCTAGGCAAATGGTCAGATCTTGAAAATATCATCCTTAGTGAGGTAACCCAATCACAAAAGAACACACATGGTATGCAGTCACTGATAAGGGGATATTGACCCAGAATCTCGGAATACCCTAGACACAATCCGCATATCAATAGATTTCTAAAAAGATGGAAGGAGAGACCCCTGGTCCTGGAAAGACTGGATGTAGGGGAACTCCAGGACAGAGTAACGAGAGGGAGTTGAATGGAGAAAAGAGGGAGGGAAGGGGGCTTATGGGACTTTTGGGGAGGGAGGAAACAGGAAAGGGGAAGTGATTTGGAATGTAAATTTAAAAAATAAAATAAAAAAAATTAAAAAAAAATAGAATTTTCACCTGAAGAATATCGAATGACTGAAAAGCACCTAAAGAAATATTCAGCATCCTTAGTCATTAGGGAAGTGCAAATCAAAACAACCCTGAGATTTCACCTTACACCAGTCAGATGGCTAAGAAAAAAATTCAGGAAACAGCAGTTGTTGGCGAGGATGTGGAGAAAGAGGAACACTCCTCCACTGCTGGTGGGATTGCAAGCTGGTACAACCACTCTGGAAAGCAGTCTGGCGGTTCCTCAGAAAACTAGGCATGACAGTCCCGGAGGATCCGGCTATACAACTCCTGGGCATATACCCAGAGCCTTTACCTGCATGCAATAAGGACCCATGCTCCACTATGTTCATAGCAGCCTTATTTATAATAGCCAGAAGCTGGAAAGAACCCAGATGTCCCTCAATGGAGGAATGGATTCAGAAGATGTGGTATATTTACACAATGGAATACTACTCTGCAATTAAAAACAATGAATTCATGAAATTCCTAGGCAAATGGTCAGAACTTGAAAATATCATCCTTAGTGAGGTAACCCAATCACAAAAGAGCACACATGGCATGCAGTCACTGATAAGGAGATATTAACCCAGAATTTCGGAATACCCTAGACACAATTCGCATATCAATAGACTTCCAAGAAGATGGAAGGAGAGACCCCTGGTCCTGGAAAGACTGGATGTAGGGGAATGCCAGGACAGAGAAGCGAGAGGGGGTTGAATGGGGAAAAGAGGGAGGGAAGGGGGCTTATGGGACTTTTGGGGAGGGAGGAAATGGGAAAGGGGAAATGATTTTGAATGTAAATAAAAAAAACTTAGAAAATAAAATTAAAAAAAAAAAAAGAAAACTGGGCAAGACACTTCCAGAGGACCCCGTTATACCACTCGTGGGCATATACCCAGAGGATTCCCCAGCATGCAATAAGGAAATATGCTCCACTGTGTTCATAGCATCCTTATTTATAATAGCCAGAAACTGGAAAGAACCCAGATGTCCCTCAATGGAGGAATGAATACAGAAAATGTGATATATTTACATAATGGAATACTACTCAGCTATTAAAAACAATTCATGAAATTCTTAGGCAAATGGTTGGAACTAGAAAATATCATCCTAAGTGAGGTAACCCAATCACAAAAGAATACACATGGTATGCAGTCACTGATAAGTGAATATTATCCCAGAAGCTCGGAATACCCAAGACACAATTCACATATCAATTGATTCCCAAGAAGAAGGAAGGAGAGGCCTTGGTCCTGGAAAGACTGGATGGAGCAGTATAGGGGAATACCAGGACAGAGAAGAGGGAGGGGGTTGACTGGGGATCAGGGGGAGGGAAGAGGGCCTATGGGACTTTTGGTGAGGGGGAACCAGGAAAAGTGAAATTATTTGGAATGTAAATAAAGAATAAAAAAAAGAAAGAAAAATAAAAACAATACTTTTTTGAAATTATAATGCAATTATATCATCTTCTCCTCCAGTCTCTCCCATGCATGCTGCCTATCCTTTTTCAAATTCATGGTCCTTCTCTTTAATTCTCACACACAGTTATAATTATTTATACAAGTGAATATATACATATATATGTGTGTATATATTCATATAAGGCTACCACTATGTATATGATCTCAAGGATAACCACCACTTGGTATTGGATATCCAATTGGCATACTTATCTTCTGCTTTCAGAGTTCCTTATTCACTTCTTCCTTTTTTTGTCTGTAATTAGCATAGCCATTGGTGTCATAGATGTTCATATCTTGTTTGGGCAGTCATGTTGATAAGACTTCATGAGTATGACTTCTTTGACATTTCTAGGACACACAATCTCACAGCAAACCCCCTGTTCCTCTTACAGCTCCTTAAGTGGAGCTATGTACATAGCATTGGGGGGAGGGGTCTGTGATTATGGCCTTGAATATTAAGGAAGCCATTGTCATCGGAGACTGAATAAAATAATCAGCTATCAGTTAGTATTTCCAGGATATAGATCAAACTCACTGTGCTTTTCTGAAGCCATTCTAGCAGGAATTCTCAGTCAATAATACAGGTTGCCTGCTAGCAAAGATCACAGTAAGGATACTCATTATTGGGTACTACCTCAAAATATTGACCAAAGTATAGCCAGAGGGCTGGAGAGTCAATGGAAAAGTGGCATGCGTTTTGTCCCAAGGACTAATGCTATAAACAGAGCTTCTTCCTGTGGTGTCAAGCACACAGAATTCATTAGAAACTAATAGACTATCCACAGTAATTATGGCTGACAACAGACTTTTGAGCTTCAAGTCAAAAGTAACTGGGCTACAAGTGTGAAGTCACCCTGTAGCAATCTATTGTCTTATGTGTGTAACATCTCTGGATATGTGTATGTCTGGTTGTGGAGTATGTGAGTGTAACTGTGGTTGTCCTCAGAGGCCAGAAACACTGAATCCCCATTGAGTTGGAGTTAAAGGTGGTTGTGAGCAGCCTAATATAGCTTCTGGGAGCTGAACTTGGATCCTGAGCAAGAAAAGCATAGGCTCCTAGCCACTAAGCTGTCTCTGAAGCCCAGTGCATTTATTTTAAAGTTACTGGCCTGCTCATGACTCACATTTAGAGTCAATGAAGAACAATGACCCTTATCTAGAAATTCCCCCACTGGAGAGTTTAAGTATATTCATAGCATTAATAGAGGGTTCTGTCTTCTCTGTGTGTTTAGAGAGTTTTAGAGATGTTGAGATGTCAAATGGATGAACTATGATAGACATTAATTTTTTATTCCTTATTTCCTTTAATAAAATAGATTTCAATTATTTCCCAGTGTGTCATACTAAAATGATTCACTCCCTTTACCTTATATGCATTTATGGTTGACCATGTGACAGTTCAGCCAAAGGGACATTAGGTAGGAATCCCTTGAGAAGACACTTTTTCTAAATAAAGGACAAAGTACATTTTTCTATTATTTTCGCTGTTACCAGAATTCTTAGGGTCAGAGTCTTGACCCTGGCAGCTCTAACAGGCTAGGCTTGGCTTCCTGCCTTCAACAGACCATTTGAATATACAAGTGAAAGGGAAAAGGGAAAAGAGATATTTATCCAATGTGGTTACATTGGAAAGAGGAACAAAGTTCAGTGAAACTCCCATGTCTATTTCTGGGTCTTGACATGAGGTTTAGATTTAAATAATAGTAAATACAAGATATACCTAGCTAAGTAGTCCTGGTCAAGTCCAAAGTCATCATAGTTTGGGCTCTGGTGTCTTAACCAAAGGAGTCTGACAAACTGTCAGAAGTATATGAAATTTATTTCAAGACCTAAACTTCCCATCTGGCTAGGATTAGACACTCAGTCTTTTCCTTCTCACAGCATGTGATTTCTGAGGGAACTCCAACTTCTTGAGGTTCGTTGTCTCATTCATCTAATAACCCAAGGAAAGGGAACAAGTGTCTCTAGAGTACCTTCTTTAGCCCTGCCATGATGGTGACACTGCCTAGAAACCAAATATAGTCTCTGGAGCTACAGCAGCCAAATTATGACAATGTGTATCAATGACAACTGTTTAGAATGCAGATGTATAAACAGAAAATGGGAGGTCTTCATAGCTTCTCAGGTCTTCAAGCTTTCCTGACTGACTTCACCTCTCTGCTTACAACAAATGGGGCTTACTCAACAAAGTCTTTTGAGGGATCTTTGTAAATGAACACATTATGGTTTTTCTTAATTCTAAGTACTATTTATATGTTTGAAAATGTTGCCTGCATGTATGTTTGTACACTCTGTATGAACTGGTTCTAATTGAAGCCAGAAGAGGATGCAGATCCCCTGGACCTTTAGTTAGAATAGTTATGAGTTGCCTTGCAGATGCCGAGACTCTGTGTAACTTTTGTTCTTTTCAAGAACAAGAAGTGTGCTAAACTGCTGGGTCTTCTCTCCAACCCCAATGCATTCTTAACAGATCTATTCATTCTCACAATCTTTAGGGTGAAGGCGTCCTATTTATTTATGTTCTCTAGGTCCAATCACTTATTGGACCCAGAGATCCAGCAATGTCAGTTCCAACTCCATACTTTAAGAAGAACTGATTCTCTCTCTCTCTGTCTCTGTCTCTGTCTCTCTGTGTCTCTCTCTTTCTCTCTCTCTCTTTAACTTAATAGAATACATTAATTAGACAAAACAGTAGCTTCCATCCTGAGATTCTATAACATGCTCATGTTGAAATTGGAGTATGTTTATCCATCTTCCTGTTTCTTAGCCAGAGTGAGGGATCAGTATTTGTGAGATATTTTTATTTTGTTCTTTTCCTTGCCCTCCTCTATGTAGCTTTCAATAAAATATCCTAAGAAGATAACCCGCTGCTCCTAAGAGCTTTTCCAATTTGAGAGGACATTATGCATTCATGGTGAAGAACAGCATCTGTTAAGTCGTCTACCATTCTTGCCCCTGTTTTCCCATTATTAACTGCATAAAACAGAACAATCACAGTTCTAGCTTTATTTTCATGCCTGAAAAACGGGAGGCATTGTCCCTGGTAGTTTTGAGGGTTTTGGTTGGTTGATATTGTTCTTTCTATGGGATTGCAAACCCCTTGAGTTCCTTCAGTCCTTGCCCTAACTTCTCCGTTGGGGACCCTGCACTCAGTCTGACGTTTGGCTGTGTGCATCCGACTCTGTATTGGTCGGGCTCTGGCAGAGCCTATCAGGGGACAGGGAGTAAACCACCAACAAAAGAGTACATATGGAGAGAACCATGGCTCCAGCTGGATATGTAGCAGATGCCTTATTGGGCATCACTGGTTCCCCTCCCAGTGGAGGCTCAGACCAGTGGAAGCTTGATGACCCAGAGTAGGGAAATGCTAGGGCACTGAGGCTGGAGTGGGTGGGTGCATGGGGGAACAACCTCATAGAGGCAGGAAGAGGAGGGAGGGGATGGTGGTTTGTGGAGGGAAAACTTGGACTAAAGCAAAAAATTAAAAAAAGAAAAAAAAACGGGAGGAATGCAACTGTCTACCTCATGTACTTAAAAGAAAACTGAAGAAAGTGTATAGGAGACTATGACTCAGTTTTCCCAAGAAGAGCTAACCCTTTAAATGAAGATATACTTTAGAATTTCTCATCTAGTTGAAAATGATCTAAGCTCTCTCCCTACTTTAACATTGAATAAGTCGGCGAAAGAGTTTTGTATTAGCAGCAGGGCAGGGCTGCAGAGGGAGAATCCAGAGCAGAAACTTAAAAAAATAACATATGATAAAGAGACTGAGTTTATTTATAATTGTGTTTATAAAAGTTTGTGCAAATTCCTTTAATATTTACTTTAGTTGTAGGGCTACAATGAACCTGACGAATGGCATGGCTTCATAATACTAAATTTTTTCATTAATCATTATCACTTATAAGAAAAATTAACATGTAGACAATCATTTCAGATAGTTGTGTTTCCCAATTTTGCTGCTATAATATTTTCCTGAACAAAATTGGAAAGTCATCTTTAAATGTTTCGTAATGCTTATAGCATGCCTCTGTGGTCCAAAACACCTTGTGCTAGATAATTTAGTTCATCTGCTAGTAACTGTTGGTTGTCTCCCAAATTAAAAATGGAAGTTAAGCAATGTGTCCAGCTCTGCTCTCGTTTTGAGTAGAGTAGTTGGAATTTAAGCCTAGCCATGTAAACGCCTCTGGATTTACAGTAGAATTCTTAAAGAAAGGAAAACAGGACAGGTCTAGCTTTTTTTTGTTTTAAGTAAAATATTCAGACAATGCCCATTGTGTTAAAGGAATAGGAATCCTTTCATAATAGGAGAAACATCGAGACTAAAGAGGCTTAAAGGAAAGTAATAGAAAATAAATTTTAGAGGCTTTAGATAAACACATATATCTGTAAGTCAAGCATGAATGTGCATTAAAATAGTCACCTATGCAAAACATATCTATGATTAAGCAAAGAGCTTAAAACAAGCTGTGTGATGGCAGTAGGAATATTTATTCACTAAAAAGTTACTAAGTGACTTTTGCTGTTTTCCAATTTGATTTTATCTTCCAAGGCAAAAGATGACCACTGGCATGAAGAGCATTGTTATATACTGTAGTGCATTGACAACTCAAATAAACCACAATTATTGTCAACTTAATAAAACTTATAAGTTACACATACCATAGTAATGGAGGTTTTTATTTCAGTATCTATGAAAGACAGTGTACCTCAAATTGGCATCAAAATAATACTCCAGTCA